>CABHPH010092978.1:13699-48785 GCA_902168325.1 Peromyscus nudipes | reverse complement strand
GAGCTCAGTGACTCACTGCAGTGTTCAAAAAGAACGTTTTCTCACACCCCCCAAATTATACCTTCTATGTGGAATCAGAAATTACTGACTCAGAAAAATATCCTTTGTAGCACACGGTACAAAGAGCAGAGAATCACGCCTCACAACTAGAAGCCAGTCAAGAGAGGTGGCCGGGTATACCAACGCACAACTAGCACCACCCTGAGGACAAGGGGTGTAAGTGATGCCGAGGCACAGAGCACGTGAGAACTGTGGAAGACAGATGACAGGGGCACGCAGCCAGCTGAGGTCACCACCTTCTCAAAGCTCCCACGAAAAAACAACAATGCTGACTCAGTTTGTCCTGGGCCTCTCTTGAATTTTCCAGCCAAGCAATACAGGCTGTATTTGCAAGTCGCCCCAGAGTTTGGTTGGCAAAGGATGGTGCACCCTTGAACATGGGCTCAGGCAGCCAAGCAGAGATGCTAAACTCTGTGCATGTCTTTGTGTGGGCTGAGATCTGTTTTCTATGGATTACTACAGCACCCTACACCGTCCAAGAAATGTCAGACAAGTTGACCACAGCAATTAAGTTGTCTGCCATCTGCGAGGGGGCTTGGCTTACAGCTTGCTGAAGTTAAATATATTTTGAAAAGAAAAAAGCCAAGTTTTTCGATGTTTTGCCTATCTGTCAATCTCAGCCACGCTAGCCTTGGAGCGTCTGAAGGGAGAATTGTTCTCCCTCAAGGAATCGTTTAGCGTTGGCATGCTGAAATTTCAGAACCCGAGGAGCACTCCAAAAATGAATTACTCCTTGAGAAACCCCACATCTAATCTTGGGGTTGGCAGAGCTAAAGCCCTGCTCGGAAGTCAGCCAGGCTGTGAGATGAAGGTATTCTATCATCACCCCAGATGGCAAGTTCTTTTCCAGAAGCGCCAGGCCTGAGTGAAAAGCCCAATCTCACGCCCCTGCCTCTGTTTCCTCACGTCGAATGAACATCTACATGTGACAGTCAGACCTACAGTGTAACATTCACAAAACCCTCTACCTCTCAGCTGCAGTTCCAGGCTGAGCTGTGAGGACGGGAGGGAAGATGGGTCTGGAACCCCGCTATGTGCTGCCTGCAGCCGTGCTGATCCGTTGCGGTCACCCAACTTTGACCAGAGTGACTCTTCCATTCTCCTTGGGGACAAGTATTCCAAGACCCATAAAAGCATTGTTTTGCTTTGTTTGTTTTGTTTTTTGGATGATGCGTGTGTGCCTTCCTTACATGATAGGAATTTCTTCTCATCTTAAGACAATGGAAAGCTGAGTGTGGTGGCTCACACTTGCAGTCCTAGCACTCTGGGGACAGAAGCAGAGGATTCAGAGTTCAAGGCCTGGATTACATAGCAAGACTCTGCCTCACAGACAAGGACTAGAAGGAAGCTGGTGAGGATGGGTGGGTGGAGGCGGTAATGATGGCGGGATGCTGATAAACTGACTCCCTAGGAAGAACATCCAAGTCCCAGTGTGCATCTGTGTCCTTTTCTATGGGGCAAATACTCTGACCACAGCCAATGTCAAGCCATTGTTAGTTTTAACAGTCAGGTGGCTATATTCCTAATATACTCAATAACCATTTCCCAGAAGCCGCGGGAGCCAGCCTTCACTCAGAAGTGTCTTGGCAGAATGGAGAACGACCACCATTCCCCACACGCATTAGTAATTTGTGTATATAAGCCAATAGCTCAGTCAGCACTGAGCAAAGCCCAGCAGAGAAGCTAGAGCAATAGAAGAGGCCTCTGCCATTAAGACCCTTGAGGACAGCGACACGGAGAGGTGGCTCTGAGGACAGGCGCCCGCCCGCGGCGGCTGAGGTGGCGAGTTCGATTCCCGCGACCGCCGATTCCATCCGAATGACGTCATCGTCATTCATGGGGGGGGGCGGAAAGGGGGCTGGAGAGATGGCTCAGAGGTTAAGAGCACTGGCAGCTCTTCCAGAGGTCCTGAGTTCAATTCCCAGCAACCACATGGTGGCTCACAACCATCTGTAATGAGATCTGGTGCCCTCTTCTGGCCTGCAGTCATACATGCTGTATACATAATAAATAAATCTAAAAAAAAAAAAAAAAGACCCTTGAGGACTGTGGCTGGGTTTTTTGTTTTTGTTTTGTTTTGTTTTTAATCAGTTTAGAATATTCTCTCCCCTTCTGGACACAAACTTAAAAAAAAAGTAGACTGTGCAAGGAAGACGATGCCAGGTGTTGACACATGTGATATTGGGGGGGTGGGCAGAGCAGACATGATGGGCAGGAAAGCCCTGCAGATGTGAAGACAGTCATTTTCTTTTGATGCAAAAGTAAAAGCTGGGCCTGATGGGGTGCGACATCCAGCAGGAGGGTGGGAGGACGGTTCTGCAAACATGAGGACCTGAGTTCGATCCCCAGGACCCACATAACAAGCCAGGCGAGTTGGTGTCTACAACCCTGGTAGAGGGGTGAGGGTGAGCAGCTCTTTGGAGCCCGGTGGCTAATCAGTCTGGCTAACCTGGTGAATTCCAGGACACACCCTGCTGTGGGATGTTCCGTATGGCAAATGTGTTGCTCTGATTGGTTAATAAATAAAACACTGATTGGCCAGTGGTCAGGCAGGAAGTATAGGCGGGACTAACAGAGAGGAGAAAAGAACAGGAAGGTGGAAGGAGACGCTGCCAGCCACCGCCAGGACAAGCAGCATGTAAAGATGCCGGTAAGCCATGAGCCACATGGCAAGGTATAGATTTATAGAAATGGATTAATTTAAGATATAAGGACAGTTAGCAAGAAGCCTGCCACAGCCATACAGTTTGTAAGCAATATAAGTCTCTGTGTTTACTTGGTTGGGTCTGAGCGGCTGTGGGACTGGCAGGTGAGAGAGATTTGTCCTGACTATGGGCCAGGCAGGAAAACTCTAGCTAGAATACCCTGTTATCAAAAACTAAGGGGTGGGGCTGCAGAGGTGTCTCAGAGCAGCTGCTCCCCTTCAGAGGACCCAAGTTCAGTGCCCAGAACCCACATGGTAGCTAATGACTGTCTACAATTCCAGTTCCAGGGGAACCAATGCCCTCTCTGGCCTCCTCGGGCATCAGACACATGTGGTATGCAAGCAAACTCATACACATAAAATAAAAATAAATAAACCTTTACAAAAAAAATGAGGTGGAAAGTAACTAAGGGAAACATCCGACAACCTCTGGATCTCTCTCTCTCTCTCTCTCTCCTCTCTCTCTCTCTCTCTCTGTATGTGTCTCTTGCACACACACATGCACATACACATGTACACATACAATCTGTGGAGCGAATTCAAACCCAGATCCCCATGTTTGCACAGCAAGTGCCCCAGTGACTGAGATGAGTCCCTGCCCCTGTCTTACCCATCAGGCCTGGTCTTCAATTTTTCAGCACCAGAAAGTGACTTCTATTTAATGACAGTCCACACAGATTTCTAGAGCTTTCTTGCCCATCTGTCCACATACATGCACATATAACAGAAAAAGAGAGAGAACAGCACAAGGAAGTTAATTTTTTGTTCCATTTAAGGGAAAACGTATTACCTGAAATATCAGAGGCAATGAATCCAAGGTATTGTCAACAGCCCCTTCCTTACAGCATTCCTGTCCAGACACTGTTATTCATATGCATTCTCTGGTTCTCATGCCATGTCCGGGCACAGGTAAGGATGTCCCTTTAAAGATGGGGGAAATGAGGCTGAGGGAAGCCCATAGTTTCTGAGGTCCCCATAGGAGAGGCAGGGCCAAAATCAAGTCCTGGTAGGAGTGCCGTGGCTGGTTTCCTGGCCTTAGAATGTGCTACGTCAGAAGGCAGGGAACTGGCTCAACACCCAATGCAATGCTCGTGCAAGTAGCTTCGGGCTTAGAGACGTACAGCTCCGTTGACACAGGAACCCATTCCATGTGGCTCTGAACTTCTAGAGAAGGCTGGCGGGTGGGTAGAAGAGTTCCCCTCAAGGTGGCCACATTGAACTGAGGGAAACTTCCAAGTCAGAACAGAGGACTAAGGCTGTTGCTTGGGGACAGAGCATGCAGTTAGCATGAGCATGCAATTAGCATGCACACAGCACTGAGCCAGAGTCAACAATAACAGAAAACTAAGGGTGTCACTCAAACTAGAGGAGGTGCTCAGCAAGGCTCTGGCTTCCATTCCAGCACCACAGCAAACCATAATATTAATAATCAACATCGTAGCTGATAAAGGGACTCCAGACCACCACAGACTGTAGCATGAATCTTAACAGGTCTTATTAATAAAATCAAACCTGAGCCGGGTATTGGGGTGAACACTGGAAGGTCAGAGAGACAGAATAAGCCACAGCTACCTCACCTCGCCGGATCCTCAGCTGGTCTTGTTTCCTCAGACTGGAGGCCTCTATGTCCTCATATCCGAATGGCTCTCAGCTGAACTGCTGCTTGAAAGCCTGAATGCTTAACCAGGCCAAATGCTTCTCCAGGCCAAATGCCTCTAGTTTCTGGTCCTCACGCCTTATATACCTTTCTGATTTCTACCACCACTCCCTGGGATTGAAGGCTTGCTTTCTGGGATTAAAGGCGTGAGTCACCATGCTTGGGTGTATCCTTGAACACATGGATTTCTGCCTCTGGAATGCTAGGATTAAAGGCGTGTGCTACCACTGCCTAACCTCTGTTTAATATTGTGGCTGTTCCGTCTCTGACCCCAGATAAGTTTATTAAGGTACACAATATTTTGGGGAACACAATACCACCACAACGGACATGTAACCTCAGGTACAGAGTGGCACAGATGCGTCTTCCAGGGGTTGGCTCCCTGTGGAGTGGCCTTTGCAATCAGACAACAGTGCCTTGGGTAGGACAATCACGTCCCTGTGGATGCTGGAAGCTCATCTGAGTTTACCCCAACTCCAAGCGATGCCATGCCGGCTCAACCATACAGTCATTTCCATGGGTTCCTTCTCCTCTCTCACAGCTACCAGGTATGTGTGCCTCAGGGCACAGACTCCCAGGAGTTTACATTCCTATCCAGAATACAGGAGCCAAACTGGCCACCTTGTATCCCCCAGAAAGAATGTAGTCACTTGGTCACATGCATGCATACACACACACACACACACACACACACACACACGCACACACACGCGCGCGCACACACACACACATGTGTGTGTACGCGCATGTGATGTGCACTCAAAGGGTGAGCATTTAATGAATGCTTTGTTTTCTGGTGGCTCTGCACCCTCTGTCGATGAAAAATGAGCTCCCGTTCTTCTGAAGAGATTGATCAACCTCCAAATAACACAGGAGAGCCAAACAACCACAGCATGCTCCCCAGGCACGACACCTCTGCCCAGGGCTGCCCACTTCTCTGAATTCCACATCTGCAGAGGCCCCTGTGTCTGGCTGCTCAGACAGAGAGAGCAAGCTGCTCACCAGGGTGTGGTGTCCTTCAGCATGAATATTATTCCTGACTCCACTCCACTAGAAGGCAGGAGAGTTCAGGAATGCCCAGGCTCTGGGGAGCTGGGCAGGTTTCTGAACCCCACTGGATTTTGTGCTGCAGCTGAGAAGTGTGTGTGTGTCCCCAGAGGATGCCTTAGATGACATCAGTGCTTCTTCAGCGAGCTTCACCAGGAATCTTAGTCTATTGTCTACTGCTACAACAGGATACCTGAGATTAGATACTTTATAAAGAAAAGAAGTGCTAGCTGGGTGTGGTAGCACACATCTACAATCCCAGCACTTGGGAGACACAGGCAGGAAGATTACAAGTTCAAGGCTAGCATGGGCTACAGAGAAACCCTACTCCAAGAAACAAAAAGGTGAATGAAGAGGGAGGGGAAGGAAATAAATTTTTAAATCTTGCAGAAGGAACAGTCCATTACCAACATACCCATCTCCTAGGGTCACCCACAAAGCAGCAGAAACAGGCAGCTTGAAGGTGGACTGTCCCACCTGTCCTAGAAGTCATAGCGGGCAGAAGTCCAAAGGCATGGTGCCAGTCAGCACCAGAGGCAGGGCATCGGGAGTCCCAAGCCGTCTTTGCCTTGTAGATAGATGCCTCCTCTGTCACCACGGTCACCTGGATGTCCCCCTGTGTCTGCCTCTCGTTGGCCAGCAGTCCTATTGCACGAGACACGGCTCCATGGTCCCTCATCTTAACTGGTCCTCTCTACAGCAGCGTTATTTCCAATAAGGCACCTGCATGGGTGCGAGAGACTGACACTTCAACCATCCCCTCGAGAGGCTGTCCCTGTGCTGGTAGGTGGCCCTCCCTCCATCCACACACATACTGGCACCGCTACACGGACTCTGTGGGAAAAGGGGGGGAATAAAAGTGGAGAGGGAAGAGGAAGAAGAGACATGAAATTGGGAGGGAATAATAGTGTGGGAGTATAGAGGAGGAATTGGAAGGGAGGGGAGTGGAGGGGGAAGGGAGGGGATGGACTTGATCAAAACACATATATGTATGTATTAAATTCTCAACAAAGAGAAGAATTTGGGGAGCTTCAACATAGCCTTTTAAAGGAACTCAATTTAGCCCACATCACCTACAAAAAGGTGAAAATGAGATTTTCACTGGGCCTCTCCATGGCAACAGGATGTAAAACACAAACTATAAAGAAATGCATATTTTGAAAGAAAAGCATTTATTTTGATCTAAAAGCAAGCATAAATCAAATTACTTCACACAATGGAGTAATAGCGTTATTCTCACACATTTATCATTTCAGAGAATTTGTTCCACAAGCTCTTTGGAGAAAATCCTTGGAAGGTTTAATATGGCCAGAAAGAAAGGAAAATGAATCCAAGAAAGAAACTAAATAAATAAGGCTCTGTGCACATTTCATCCAAAAAAATATGTTTTTAAAATTAACAAGTCAAAAATACTAGATTTTCAGGCTGGGAATACATCTCAGTTGGGTAGAGTGCTTGCCCAGCATGCCCAAAGCCCTAGGTTCAATGCCCAGCATACACGAACTAGGTGTGGTAGCGTACACCCATAAACCCCACATCTGGAAGGTGAAGGCAGGGAGATCAGAAGTTCAGCTGCATGAGAGTCTCTCTCAAAGAAGAAAAAAGTAGTTTTCTGCTGCCTTGGGTCCCCAGCAGAAGACCCTGAGGCAGAGGTTCGGGAGAAAGGGATTCACAGAGGGCTGCTGGAGAAAGGCCTGCTGTTGGAGGTCAGCTCAGGTAAAGGGCTGGCAAGCAGGTAGGCAGCAAGACGGGAAGCAAAGAGGGAAAAAACTGACAATACCAGGATTCTTGTGTCATTGGGGGGGGGGAAGAAAAAGCAATGAACTTCAAACAGTAAAATATGACACAAGGTGTAGAAATAGGGGACTCAGTGAGTTAGGGTGACAGGCAAAGTCAGATGAGTGTGTCCAACCTCCAGCTTCACATGCAGCTGAGGACAGCCGTGAATGTGGCCCAGCGCAGGATCATAAACCTACTCAAAACATTATGAGGGGTTTTATGATTTTTTTTTTGGTAAGTCCATTGTGTGGTTCTCCATTATGGATTCTGTAGATGGCAACATCGTAAATGTTGGACATGTCTAGCTGACGAGCCGAGAAGCTGGACCCTGTGTGACCCTCTCAGCTTATGTCAGGTCCAGCAGGGTTGTGTCCAGGGAAGGAGTGAAGGCCACATGCTCAGTAGGAGACAGCCGTCCCCTGATGGTCCACATGGCATGGACTCCGGGGATAGATGCTTCCTACTATGACCCAACCCACCTGTCTACCAGCTCTCCCACCGTGAGGGACAGGTCACCTGAGGTTTGTGCGCACTGGGCTGAACGCTCCCCATGATCGTTGTTTTTTTAATCCCAAGCTTTAAATATATTCATGGTCTTTGACTCGGTGTTTCCATTTCCAGAAACTTCTCCCAAAGAAACGGAGCAGTAAGTTTTGATGCCTACTTTCCCAGCGTCACTTCCTAAAACAGAACCAGGCCTTTCTGAGGACACACTCCTGGCTTGTGACTGTATAAGGATGCTCTCCTGAGGAATCAGTCTGAATCTGGAAATAGCCCCGGAACAAATGCCAAAGCGAGGAGTCATGTGTGCCCAAGACCAGGACCCCTGGCCTTCTAGAATGTTCTTGATTTTGTGGCAGCAAGATGGCATCTCTAACATAAGGGAACTACCAACCTCACAGGAGTCCACATAGCCCAGGACCGCCTCAATGATCTAGAAAAAGCAAACTGGAATAGCACCTGGCTTTGAAGCCTTAAAGCCTGCCCCCATGGCATACTTCCTCCAATAAGGTTGCTCCTTCTAGATCTGCACAAACAGAGCAACCAGCTGGGGACTAAGCAATCAAGCACCCAAGTCTATGGTGACATTCAAATCACCAAGGTGAATAATAATGCTGGAGTAACAAGTCTTATTTATGTGTAGGAGCATCAGCATGAATATGATATGTACACACTTCCACATTATGTGCACACATGTTAACATAACTATGGATACACTCCAAGTAGAAAAATCTTTGGCTCAAAAGTAGAATCATATGAATCATCAAATAACCTATTTTTTTAAAAAATAGAAGTTTACTGTAGTCGGGCAGTGGTGGCACTCGAGAGGCAGAGGCAGGCGGATCTCTGTGACTTCAGGTCAGTCTGGTCTCAAAGTGTAAGCCAGGTTCTAACAGATGTGCTGCCACTTGCAGAGCAAGGCAAGTGGAGTATTTAGTCCTGAAGGTCCTAATGGTCAGTGAAACTCAGCTTCAACATGAAGCCAGGGTGTCCACTGCCAACAAGACATGCATTGAGACACTGTGAACCAGGGGCTGGCTTCTTTCCTCTGCACTCTGACAGCCCTGGATTCCCTTTTCTTCCAATAGAAGGCTCCTTCATCCTTTAGTGCGGCCACCTTCTCCACAGAGCATTTGCTGCAGTCCCTACCCGACACCGGCCGCTCCTCCTGTTCTGTGGTGGTTAATGTTATTGACTAGATTTAGAATCACCAAGGACACATATATTGGAGCAGGTCTATGGAAGCATTTCCAGAGACTTAGCTGAGGAGAGAAGACCCACCCTGAATGCAGACAGCATCATCCACGGGTTGAGGTACTGGACTGAACAAGAAGAAACTGAGCTGAGCAACAGCGTTCATGTCTCTCTGCTTCCCAGCTATGACGTGTAGTGGGAGTTCTTTTGTGTCCACCCGGCTCCTGCAGCCACTCAGACCCAAGTAAACACATAGAGACTTACATTATTTATAAACTGTATGGCCATGGCAGGCTTATTGTTACCTAGTTTTTAACATCTTAAATTAACCCATTTCTATAAATCTACACCTTGCCACGTGGCTCATGGCTTACCGGTATCCTTACATCTTGCTTCTCATGGTGGCGGCAGCTGGCAGAGTCTCTTGACTCAGCCTTCCACTTCCCAGAATTCTCCTCTCTGCTTATCCCACCTACACTATACTTCCTGCCTGGCTACTGGCCAATCAGCGTTTTATTTACCAATCAATCGGAGCAACACATTCACGGCATACAGAAAGACATCCCCAGCAGTGACGCAATGTGACCAGCTGCCTCACGCTGCTGTCACCACAGCTACAGCCCTCCTGCCATCCTGCTTCCCCACCATGATAGAGTCTTACTCTGGAAGTGTGAGCTCTGGGCTACTTGGGTCATATTCACCTGCAGCAACTGCTTCTCCTCTCCACCCTCATAGCTGACTTTGAAAACCCCACAGGGCAATGACAGGTACTCATGAGGCAGTCTGACAATGATTCTGAAGTTCTCCATCCCCAGAAGAAATGTACCTGAGCAATTGGAGGCTACAGGTGTCACATGATAGACACTTCCGTCCCCTCCCATCATGCTGCCTGGGATTCAGAGACAGTCTGACTTCAAGCACATACTATGGGCAGAGGACTCTCTCTCTCTCTCTCTCTCTCTCTCTCTCTCTCTCTCTCTCTCTCTCTCTCTCTCTCTCTCAGCCTGTAAAAGGACCCCTCCACTTCACCCCATGGGCCTGTACATGGGCCTCCTTAGACTCCCACCATGCTGCTCTATTTCTGAGGCTTTTATAAGTCTCTTGATAAATCTCTTACCCAAAAGGACAATCTGCCTAAGCATCCCCTTAAGACCCTGAGAGCTCATAATTCACAATTTTGCTAACTGGCAAGAGTCCAGATTTCCATTCTTCATCAACCTTCAACCTGCCTTTCTCATTAAGGTTTATCATCTGACTTTTAATTTAAATAATATTCATAAGATCCCTTCACTTGGGACTGGAGAGATGGCTCAGAGGTTAAGAGCACTGGCTGCTCTTCCAGACGACCTGAGTTCAATTCCCAGCAACCACATGGTGGCTCACAATCATCTATAATGAGATCTATAATGTAGACATACATGTTGGCAGAATACTGTATGCATAATAAATAAATAAATCTAAAAAAATCCCTTCACTTAGTGGCTTTATTTAGAAGTCATGATAGAGATATTACTTAGCCTAATTTCAACATTACATGTCTCAGGAAATAGAGAAGTCCTAAAAGTAGAGAAGAAGAGATGTGGCATCAGCCAGAATGTACATTAAGTTCATTATTGTTTTTTGTTTTAGCTCTTTTGGGAGGCCCACCACCCAGATCCCAAATAAATCACACACACAGTCTTGTTATTACTTATGAATGCCCGGCCTTAGTTTGGCTTGTATCTAACCAGCTTTTCTTAACTTTAAATTAACCTATCTGTCTTTTGCCTCTGGGCTTTTCCCATTCTCTTACTTCTGTAAATCTTACTCTTACTCCATGGCTTGCTGAGTAGCTAAGTACTCTTACTCCATGGCTGATCCCTTGTAGCAGGAATCTTAAAAGTTCTTATTAATAAAATCAAACCTGGTACTGGGGTGAAGCTGGAAAATCAAAGAGACAGAACAGGCCACAGCTAACCTCACCTCACCAGTTCCTCAGCTGGTCCTGTTTCCTCAGAGTGGAAGCCTCTGTGTCCTCATCTCAATGGCTCTCAGCTGAACTGTGCTGCTCAAAACCTAACAGCTTGAATGCTTAACCAGCCAAATGCTTAACCAGCCAAATGCTTCTAGTTTCTGGTCCTCATGACTTATATACCTTTCTGCTTTCTACCATCACTCCCTGGGATTAAAGGCTCGCTTTCTGGGATTAAAGGCGTGAGTCACCATGCTTGGGTGTATCCTTGAACAGATGGATTTCTGCCTCTGGAATGCTAGGGTTAAAGGTGTGAGAGCCACCATTTTCTAGCCTTTGTATCTAGCGGCTGTTCTGTCTCTGACCCCAGATAAGTTTATTAGGGTGCACAATATTTCAGGGAACACAATACCACCACATTTCCCCTTTTTTGTCTAATATTAAAAAAAGCTTATAACTTATACAAGAAAAATTATATCCAATAAGTATATACAATATACACAATCAAGATTACATTAACAATGTCCAGTCCAGTAACATTTGACAAATTCAAACAAAAAAATTCATTACTTATCCTATGTAAAACAAGTAGTTCCTTTTTAAAATAGATTCAAAAATCTCCCTTTTTATCTTATCATATCCATATTCTCTCTTTTTTCTTTTCATAATAGTTTCAATAATCTACCTTTTGTCATTTTTATATCTTCCCTTTTTTCTTTTCAGTGTAGATTCAGTGATCTACCCATTTATCCTATTATGATCCCTGATGTCCTCCTTCTTCTCTGGCTACTTCTCTTCCTCCCAGATTTCTCCTCGTATATAGTCTCCCTGCCTGCCAGCCTGCCTAGCCTTTCTCCTGCCTTGCTATTGGCCGTTCAGCTCTTTATCAGACCATCAGGTGTTTTACACAGGCACAGCAACACAGCTTCACGGAATTTAACAAATGCAACATAAACAAAAGTAACACAACTTAAAATAATATTCTACCAGTTCATCACCGTGTGTGAGTGCTTTTGTGGCCCCCAAATTAATTATAGTAGTAATATACAGTGATTGCTGATCAAAAAACTGGGCAGGGCTGGAGAAATGGCTCAACAGTCTCTCTCTCTCTCTCTCTCTGTGTGTGTGTGTGTGTGTGTGTGTGTGTGTCTGTCTGTCTGTCTCTCTATCTCTCTCTGTCTCTCTCTCTCTGTCTCTCTGTGTGTGTGTCTGTCTGTCTGTCTCTCTCTGTTTCTCTCTCTCTCTCTCAGCCCACTGTTCTTGCTGAGAATCCAGTTTCCATTTGATTCAGGTGGCTCACAACCATCTGTAAGTTCAGCTCCAAGGGATCCAATGTGCTCTTGTGGCCTCCACACATACATAATTTAAAATTTTTTAAATAAATCTTAAAAATAAAAAGTTAGAGTTGGACATGACAGCGCACATCTTTAATCCCAGCACTCAGGAGGCAGAGGTAGGTGGATCTCTGTGAGTTCAAGGCCAGCCTGGTCTACATAATGAGACTGTGTCTCAAAAACAAACAATAATAATAATAAAACTAAAAGCTGAGCATGGTGACTTAGGAAGGCTGAGGCAGGAGGACAAGTTGTATCCAGCCTGGATAATTTAGGAAGACCCCGTTTCTTTAAAGCCTGGGGGATGGGAGGGGAACTCAGGGGTAGAGTGTTTGATTACAACACATGAGGTCCTGACTCTGTCTCCAGCACCACACCAACAAAAAGGCACCGGTTACAGACACCATATCCATTACAATGCTAAATTGAAAAGTTATAAACGTCATGAAAGCCCTTGACATGTGACTCAGAGGTTTGAAGGGAGCATATGCTCTTGTGTAAACAGCGCCAAGAGACTTGGTCATGGCAATATCATCCTTAGACTTTCAGTTTGTGAGAGCCACTGTCACCCCAAGGTATAACAGTCAAGTGAGGGGGGGGTCACTCTGCGTGTCCCACCTTGCCTAGATGCCACAGGGTACAAGCAAGTCCACCACGCACAAACACTCAAGGAGAGGAGAGAGCAGGGGAGGGCATGAGGAGGTGGAGCTTACAGGGCCACAGGGGGTCCACCTCAGACCCCTTAGAAATCCATCACAATTGAGAATGAAGGATTGTGGCGGGGCAGTCGGGGCACACGCCTTTAATCCCAGCGCTGGGGAGGCAGAGCCAGGTAAATCTCTGTGAGTTCAAGGCCAGCCTGGTCTACAGAGCGAGATCCAGGACAGGCATCAAAACTACACAGAGAAACTCAAAAAAACAAAGGGGGGAAAAAAGGATTGCAAGGAAAGCTGGTCTTCAGCTGCCACTGCAGGATGCTGTGGATATTTTCTTTAGCAGTGGGAAGCTACTAAACTGAAGATTGGCTTTGTATTTTAACTTAATGGGTTATTGCATGGTTGGCTTTTAAAATTTGCTTAATAGTATCCTTGACATATAGAAGCTTTTAATTTGTGTCAAGTTTACCAATATTTCCCTTTAGCTTCTTATTTTATTGCGTTGTCGTAATTTGGAGCGTGGCACAAAAGAGCTTCCCATCCTAGATGGGCTAATATGTCGTCCTTGTTGCCTCCTACGATAACCATATTATTACGGCCACGTGCCCCATTTTTTAGCATGCTTCTTCACCACCAGGGTAATTTGTTTATATAAACTATGTTGCTGCTGACTGGCTTGAAAGTAATTTGTTCACAGTTTTGCTAATCAGTGACTTTTTAAGAGGAAGAAGTGAGATTTCAGCAAATTATTTCACCCTCTAATACACAACTTGCTGCACGGCCCTAAGATAAGCAATAAAACTTCACAGGAAGCTGCGTTTTGGTGCCGCGTCAGCACCATTCATGTGTGCCCAGTGCACTGCATTCCAGTTCTAACCGCTTTCTTGACTCGGAGAAGTCCTTTTGTGATCTCAGGTGTTAACTCCGAGGTCACTCTGATGCTGACCATCTGTTTTCTTTTAAATAGAAAGCTATGATTGTGCCAACAATATCCATTCACTTACAGCCACCTCATCACACACACACAAAAAAAAGGCAAAGTCATTGGGAAATCCCAACGATACCCACACCACCTTCTTCCTTCAGCACACGGTCAAGACAACCCACACTCTGAGCACAACACTGTGCAAAGTGGGGAGCTGTTGGCAAATGTCACTTTGGAAACCACAACCAGCACTGCAGAGGCCTCCATGTTTCATTCCCATGTTTGTGATGACAGCCTCCTCCTCTAGGATTCATCAAATGAACAGCATTGAGACTTTAAACATGGCCACCGGAAGAAGGGACACCTGGCAAGTTCTCTGGACTCTGCCACGCCCCATGCTTTACCCAGCCCGGCACTGACACCCGTTCACACCTGTGGTGGACATAAACCTCCGAGTAAACGTGATATGTACAAAATGGAATCACTGCTGCTTCTCACAGCCACCAGGAGCCTCACCCTGCCTTGTCCTGTCTCCTAAGATAACACATTATTAAGCCTGTGCAGCCCATTTCTGAGACCAGTCTCTTCACCACCAGGGTAGTTTATAAAGTCTTTCTGCTGACTGGCTTGAGAGCATGTGTTCACCATTTCGCTGATCAGTGACTTTTTTAAGGGCAAGAGAGAAGTGTTTCCGTCAACCCTGAGTCCCCACTTTGGCCTGAGTTGCAAGCGAGCTCCAGACGACTTGCAGGTTCTTCGTTCTAGAAGGAGAGAAGAGAACTGAGAAGCCTCTAAGTCAAACCCTCTAAGGTAACCTCACTCCCTTCATGTTCCTGATACCTTCCTTCCCAGACAGGGGTCTGTGCTCAGCCACTACCCCTAACCAAAGCCCAAAACTGACTAGTTGCTCTCTCTCTCTCTCTCTCTCTCTCTCTCTCTCTCTCTCTCTCTCTCTCTCATCTTCCCTGAGACACAAGTGTGGAGGCCCACAAAGGTTTCCTAGTGAGAGCTGAGTTTGCTTTACCCAGCAGAGCTGCATTAAAGGATTGCTTGACCATGTGTGTGGTTTCTAGGTGATTGGAAAGGGTCTGCACTTGGCTGAGCTAGGGGGAGGTCTTTTGCTCCACCTCTTGGCATTCCTATAAAAGGCCCTTTAGAAGAGACAAGAGGGCTGGTGGATAATGACCCAGGCCCTCCAGAGGCTATCCTATGTTTCTGTCTGTTTCTCTCCCCTCTATTCTTCGATCTAATATCTCTTATCCCTCTCTCCTCAAGAGTTCCCTGCTGTAAACTGTGGGAGCTGGCCTCCCAGCTAGGCTCCCATGAAAAGCATGCTGACCACAAGTATGACAAAAAAAAAAGTCAAGATTTCTGAATGCTATCCCATCATGCCTCTGTGCCTGTCTACACTGTGCCTAGCTGCAAGGGATGCTAGGAAAGGCAGGTCATAAGCAATCCAGAACTAAGGTTTCAGTGACTGTGGAAGATGGACCAAGGACAACTAACAATGTTGGACACTCTCATGAAACAGCATAGGCACTTTATTTAAAATTCTACCTACTCCCTGCTGCCCAAGTGCCAGTCACATCTTCAGTTATCCAAATACCCCAGTGATGTCTCCCCCTCCAAACCACTCAGTGGCAAGTAATCTTACCTGACTAGCCTCCCAAAACTGACCCCTGAATCTCTTCTCTATCCCCATATTGCTAAACATTCTTCTGCTTCCACACCAACAGGGCAGAGGTCTCCACTCCCAACCAGTTCATTGTGTTTCTTGCCATTTGTATTGATCTCGTCTTCAGACGCGCTCCTGTATCTTTCTTCCACTTACCCAAGTCCCTCTCATGCTGGACGTCTAGGGAGCAGCCACCTGAGTCCTCACACCCACTGCCTTGTAGCCTTGGACAGACTCGACTTTTGTAGGATTAGGAACCAGGTGGATCTGATGCAGCAGGAACAAAGTCCAAGAGGCCAGAGTTCTGCATCTCCCTATGAGCCTAGGACTCATTTCTCTCCAGGTCCAGCCTTCTCCTACCAAATCCAAATGAGGTTAGTTATGGTCATGTGGGTCCCAGAATGCAGGGCAGGGGCTGCCTAGACCGCTGTGGGGCATCAGAGAACCTCTCAAGAATTTTCTCCACATTTATTCAAAGGAAATACCAAGAAAACAGAAAGCTCTCTGGCCTGCCTCCATGTTTGGTGGCTACCTCAGTTTTCAGCTGGCTTTTCACCAAGACTATATACAAAATCTGCTGGTATCAAGCTCTCTGATCCCCATGGTAACCCCATGACCTCCATCCAAGAAAGGACACTGGAGAGGAGAGAGAGAGAGAGAGAGAGAGAGAGAGAGAAACCCCAGCCTCATGGCTGGCATGCTGTAAAGAAAGTCTACCTGGGTGACAGCCCTGAGGAGCTTCTGTACTCTTGGGAGGTCTTAGTGCCTGAGAGGCACAGCCAGGCAGGCCACTGCTTGTGATTGGGAGGGCATGGAAGCTGGGCTCCTCACAGGACCCCGGGGCTCAGGGTCACATCCATTTCCAGGCAGAAGAAGCAGAAACCTGGCAATGAAGCAGGCCAGGGGGGCTTAGCCAGTAACACAAAGGTAAAGCCTCCTTGTGAAGCCACAGCAGACCACATTGGGTGGAGGAAGGATAAGCCAGCACTGCCATGGCTGGACACTTTAAAGAGAGACCACACAGAAATCCATCCAGGCTGCATGACCTAAGAGCCTCCTGTGAGTCCCTGTGTCTCAGGAGAAACTGAGGCAGCAACCTTGCATTTCCCCCACAGAGCAATTGCTGCTCAGAGAGCAATCCTCTGCTTGCCAAGGCTGTCCCTGTGTCCAACTGTGCTGACAGAGCACGTCTTCTCCCAGGAAAAGATCACTCTCCTATCTACAGAAACAACCATCCTGGGCCTCATAAAAACTGTGAGGGAAAGGGGGAGGGGAGCTTTCTATTTTTCAAAGTCAATATTCTTTTTTAACATTATTTATCTGTTTGTTTGTTTATGGGGTATGTGTATGGATGCCAGAGAATAACTTTCTGGAGTCCGTTCTCCATCCCCACCACATGGGTTCCTGGTATCAACCTCAGGTCAGCAGCCTGCATAGCAAGCACCCTTACCTGACGTTCTTAAAGGTCTAGTACATACAGATGCCTTGCTGTGTTTTTAATTGTTTATGGGTAGCTGTGGAATATTAATACAGTCAGACATTTGGGGAGTCAGGTTATATCCTCAGATTGGGCAAGCCCGCGGAAAACCCTTTGTTGAGCAATACTGCCCCCTGGTGACCAATCTTCACCCACAATCTCTGTAGGTTAGTGGGGGGGGTGCCTGGTGGCCTACAGTAACATATGACTTGTTCGCTTTGTACCTTTTAACACTCTTGTATGCCTGAAGGGAACATTTGTATGAAATATCATTCCTGAGTGGGAAAGACTTTGATTTAAGAACACTGTCATCAAATATTCACCACAGAGTCCACAGTAGCACTCAACAAACTGTGGGCTGCAGACATGACGACAGCTTCACTCCATCCCAGCTCTCACACCAGCCCCAGGAGCCAGAGCGTGGCAATGTCCAAGGGACTTCAAGTGTAAATTCCTTCCAGCCTGGAAAGCCCACCTGATGCATTTGTTCTGCAGTAACAAGAGACGGTTACTCAAAACATTTGCGGGGACGCTAAAAACTGCCCACAGGGGGGAATGGACACATAACTCAGCTTAGGATGTGTCATTCTTGGCCTGAATCCTCACATTCACCATATATCACCCAACCCAACAGCAATTCATCTCCTATAAATGCCATGTGTTAGGCTGGGACTCCAGCCTCTGGCCACACACCTGAGGTCCTTCACAGGCAGCAACAGTCACACTGGGACCTTCTCAGCCCTGCTTCAGATGTGCAGTTTGAATCTTCAGTTTATGGAGATCCCACACGATGCACATGAAAGTGGCCTCAGACTCTCCTGGAGGGTGTCACGGCTTGTGGGACGCCAGCAGGTGTGTGAATCCCTGGGTCCAAGCTAGACTTGAGTACATGAAATTCTAACACGTTGACTTTCAAACTTGGCCATATGTTGGCATTACCAGAGGGTTGGAGAAATACTGGGTCCCACCTCCAGATATGGCATGTATGATGGGCACTGAGCATTTGAAAGTTCCCCAGGAAGCTCTAATACCCAGCAAAGTTCTGGGACTACCATCTCTGAGAAACGAGAAAAGAGAGTAGAGACCCTTTCTCATTGAGTCTCTACTAAATATAAAATAAAATAAAATAATAAAAATAAAATAAAATTAAATTAAAATAAAATAAAATAAAATAATAAAAATAGCATATACTGCTCTTCCAGAGAACTTGAGTTCAGTTTCCAGCACCAGTGTGGAGTAGTTAACAACCAAGGAATAACACCCTCTTCGGGCCTCCGTGGGCACCTGTACTTGGTACACATGTCCACCCACAGATATACACACATACACATAAATAAATCCTTAATTTTAAAAAGGCAAAGATCGAATTTTTTGGAGTCTTGCTGTATGCTGTTTATAAGATATACAGGAGACAACAGTCCATTCAGCACAGGCTGGGCAGAGAGCTGCTGCTGTCTGCAGAGACCACTGCTAGGCCTTCTCTGGTGCTCTTCTCTCCCACAGTGGTGTTACAGCTCTGAAGGGGAAGGTATCCTGGCAGTCAGGAGCCAAGGAACACCACAAACAAACCTCATACAAGAGATTTATTGAGAGGGGAAAAACCAGGAGGGTGGCTGCCTCTGCTCAGGCAAAAAGCAGCAGAGAATTGAACAGAAGACAGGGTTTATATAGGGTTTCTGGGGAGGGGGTGCTTTCCAGGGTGGGGATTTCCAGGGTGGGGATTGGTGATTTTCAGGTTCTGAGCTTGGGCTTTCTACTCTGTAGGGCAGAGCTTGGCTACCTGCATCTGGAGGGGCTGGGTCCGACCATCCTGTGGCCACAGAGCATGTTCTGTGGCAGAGCCAGGTGACTGGAGGGCCTCAAGGGTGGATCCTGACCACTTGTGTAGCATGAATCTTGTGTAGATTCAGTGATCTACCTATTTATCCTATTATTTCTTTATCTTTTTTCTCAGAGTAGATTCAATGATCTATCTCATATCTTATTCTCTTTTTCTTTTTGCTTTCTAGGGGTGAAGATATCTTTAGGGAATCTTGAAAAGAAAAAATTTAGGTTAATTGTCAAGTCCTGTATCATTTGTCCAGTCTCTATATAATGGGAAAGTTCAGGGCTTGTCATAAGTCCTTGCTCGACTAGTCTGTCAGGCTGGATCATCTCAGCTAGTCATCTCTAAATTGTCCTAAACAATTTGTACTCCAAAGTCGATCTTTCCTTGGTGTTAATCAGCTTAACGGCTTTATCATAGTCCATGTGGAATCGTCGTTGTGGGATCCTGTCATCTTTTTGAAGATTTCAAAGTCGCTGTTAGGCGTGGTCATGGTTCACTGCAGACTTTTTTTTTTTTTTTTTTTTTGTGCCTCCTCTGTGGTTTGGAGTAATCACAGTCTGATAAATGTCTGTCTCTCGGAACCACGAATGTTCTTCCCTAGAAGAGAATATCTTCACAGCAATTTCTCCCCACCATTTGCTTTGACAAACTTTTCCAAACTGACCTTTGCCGATGCTTTCTTGTAACACGATGGTCCTGGCAATTCTTCTCAGAACAAGCAGCAGTAAACCCTTTGTCCCAGGTAGCAGCATCACCGCAGTCACCAACACGATGAGAAGAAGCCAGCAACGTGGAGCTGCAGCCACTGCCTCCACGGTCCCACTGCCACCGTTTGTAGCCAGGTCCTGACCGAAGCTTCTCCTTAGCAAGCCTCCTAGGCCGGCCTCAAACTTGGGATCCTCCTGCCTCTGCCTCCTTCAGCAAATCCTACCGGCGTGCGCCACCACTACCGGCCGAGTGTAGCTCGGGTCTGAGCTGGGGCCCACAAGGCCACAGCTTTTTCATGAATTCATACCACGAACGTTGGGCGCCAGATGTAGCATGAATCTTAAAAGTTCTTATTAATAAAATCAAACCTGAGGCCAGTTATTGGGGTGAACACTGGAAGGTCAGAGAGACAGAATAAGCCACAGCTATCTCACCTCGCTGGATCCTCAGCTGGTCTTGCTTCCTCAGACTGGAAGCCTCTATGTCCTCATATCCGAATGACTCTCAGCTGAACTGCTGCTTGAAAGCCTGAATGCTTAACCAGGCCAAATGCTTCTCCAGGCCAAATGCCTCTGGTTTCTGGTCCTCACACCTTATATACCTTTCTGCTTTCTACCACCACTCCCTGGGATTGAAGGCTTGCTTTCTGGGATTAAAGGCGTGTATCTCCATGCCTGGCCATTTCCAATGTGGCCTTGAACTCACAGAGATCCAGAGGGATTTCTGTCTCTGGAATGCTAGGATTAAAGGCGTGTGCTACCACTGCCTAACCTCTGTTTAATATTGTGGCTGTTCCGTCTCTGACCCCAGATAAGTTTATTAAGGTACACAATATTTTGGGGAACACAATACCCCCACACACTTGCATGCACCTTGAGGTGCTTATAACAGCTTCTCCTTAAACTAGATGCTCAGGAGGGGTTGCTGGAGAAGATGATGGCCCCACAGTTGAGAGCACTTGCTGCTCCTCCAAAGGACCCAAGTTTGGTCCCAGAACCCATGTCACAACTGCCTAGAACTCTAGCTCCAAGGAATCCAACGCCCTTTTCTGGCCACTGTGGGCACCTTCACACACATACACATATACAATGGCAGGCACACATAAATTAAAAAATAAATATTTGAAAAGTTAAAAAAAAGAACTGTTCTGTGGTTGCCCCTGAAATCAACCTGCCATGTCCAGCTATTAAGGCCACAGGTCCTCATTCAATGAATAAGATGGGAGAATCCAATGGGACAACATACCAGTCTTTTCAAATCCCAAGCCTTGCTCATACCCAGCATAAGGATGTTCAATCCTGTGACTAACTTCCAGTATTTAGTACAGCCCCCCCGCCCCAGGCTTAGGAGTACAGACCCTACTTCAACCACAAGTCCAGAACTCCTATATTCCTGGCCACCTCGAGTGTTTGTTTGCTTGTTGTTTTTTTTTTTAAGATTTATTTGTGTATTTTATGCATGAGTCTGTCTGCACGTACATCTGTACACCAGAAGAGGGCACTGGATCTCATTATAAATGTTTGTGAACCACCTTATTGTTGCTGGGAATTGAACTCAGAACCTCTGGAAGAGCAGCTAATGCTCTTAACCCCTGAGCCATCCCCCCAACCCTTGACCCTAGTTCTTTCCCCCGCCCCCCTTTGGTTTTTCGAGACAGGGTTTCTCTGTGTAGTTTTGGTGCCTGTCCTGGATCTCGCTCTGTAGACCAGGCTGGCCTCAAACTCACAGAGATCTGCCTGGCTCTGCCTCCCAAGTGCTGGGATTGAAGGCATGTGCCACCACCCAGCTCACCCTGGTTCTTGACACAGAAACTCTTAAGTCCCTTGAAACCATCTAAGGGTATTTTGTTTGCTTTTGTTTTATATTGTGTTTTTGTTTTTTTTCTGCTGAAGGGCCTCTCAGGAAGCTTCAGGATGGAGGTCCAGCATCAGGAAGAACAAGCCAGGATTAAACATTTGTAACCCCAGCTCCATCTCCATAAATACATAAATAAATAAATCTTAAAAAAAGAAGAAGAACCAGGTTGAAAACCGAATGTTTTTCTTCTTGAGTGTCCTATAGTGCCTCCCAATGGGATGCTTATAAATACCATGTGCACCCACCACTATAGCTTCATTCTTCAAAAGCTATTGCCTTATCCTTGGTCATTTTCCCAGTAGTTTGAGATGACTATCTTTAAAAAGTGTAGTGAGGGAGTTGGAGAGATGGCTCAGAGGCTAAGAGCACTGGCTGCTCTTCCAGAAGTCCTGAGTTCAAATCACAGTACCCATAGGGTGTCTCACAACCATCTATAACATGATGTGATGTCCTCTTCTGGCAAGCATGAGTACATGTAGACAGAGCACACATATGTTTAAAAAAATTTTTTAATTAATTAATTAAAGTTCGTGCTTGTTTTCTGCTGAGAGAAATCACCTGACTTCCTCACAGTGCCAGCCTCTTGGAACTGAGGTCCTCGGGCCCAATGACGTACAGAACAGAAAGCCACTTAAAGACGCAGGCTGTGAAGTGGGTGAATCAGCTTTGTACTCTGGCAAGCTAGTTGTGACTGTTGTGTGGGAAACCATGGAGAGTTCCTGGTAGGATGCTTTTAGTAACAGAACACAGGAAACAGAACGATTCCCAAAGACGATGGACAGGCTTTGTCATCAGGTAACGGGAAAGCGACACGCAGCTTAGGCAGGTTCTCCCACCTCCAAGACTTCAGCTCTGAGGTGCCTCCAGCCCCATGGCAGTGCGATGCCTGTCACTTTTCTGTCACTGACGATGAAATACCTGACGTGTTTATTTGGGCTCATGGCTTGGTCCAGTCTATCATGATGGGAAAGGAATTGAGCAGAGCAAGTGTGAAGTGGCTGGTCATGTTGCATTTGCAGTCAGGAGGCGGAAAGAGGTGAAGCCCTTGTCTTAGTTGGAATTACCGTTGCTGTGATGAAACGCCATGTCCAAAAAACAAGTTGGAGAGGAAAGGGTTTATTGGGCTTACACCTCCACAGCACTGTTCATTATTGAAGGAAGCCAGGACAGGAACTCAAACAGGACATGTATAGAATATTGACAAAGAATAAAAATTATTTAATTAATTTTCAAAAAGAAAAATATGTCTAAAATGACCCCAATAGTTAACCTTGGAAGAGGAAGTTCTAAATAGGATTGGACTTCCTGCTTGTAAAATGCAGATGTAGTACCCCAAAAAATACATCCCCTACTACAGAATATGGGTGGGCCTTTCACAGCAAAGATGCTCCTCTGCGTCTTCACATTTCCTCAATCACTGAGTGATCGCTAAAAGCCACATAGCACAGTCAATACTAGGCTGTCTTAAAATCTCCTTTGCCAATAATATTAATCCAAAACTCTCCAATTTAGCCTTAGGCAGATTTTTTGTTTTGTTTTGTTTTGTTTTGGACAAGGACAGGAAGTAACCACATTCTTTGCCAAAACACCACAGGAGTGGTCTCAAACCCAGTTACTAATGTTGTTCCCCTCTGAAACCACGTGAGCTTTTCTTCTGGAGTCCACAAGGCCCTCAGCATCACCGCCTTCCAAACTCCTACTAGGATGGCCCATTAGGCCCTACTTACAGCATTCAACTGCTTTCCTAATCCACGTCCCAAAGTCCACATTCCTCCAACAAGCAGCATGGTCAGGCCTGTCACAGCAATACCCCACTCCTGGTACCAACTTCTGTCTTAGTTACTGTTCTGCTGCTGTGAAGAGACACCATGATGAAGGAAACTTACAGAGGGCAGAGTTTATTGGGGCATACTCACAGTTTCAGAGGGTTAGTCCATGACCATCATGGCAGGAAGCTTGGCAGCAGGAAGGAGGCAAGGTGCTAGAGCAGTAGCTGAGGGCTTACATCTTCTCTACGAGCTGGAGGCAGAGAGAGAGAAAAACTGGGCCTGTCATGGGCTTTTGAAACCTCTAAACCAGTGACGCATTTCCTCTAAGAAGGACACACCTTCTAATCCTTCCCAAAGCAGTTCTACCACCGAGAGACCAAACATTCAAATATGTGAGCCTGTGGAGATCCTTCTCATTCAAACCACCGCAGTTCTCATAGTGATTCTGAGGTAGTGAGTATGAGGCTGCACTGGTAAAGCCAATGCAGAAACTGCAGCTCAAGACACCTCTAACATGCAGAGAGCTCACCTTAGCAACCAGGCCTTTACAAGCAGCCCCAAGAGAGGCATTGCAAGGAAGGACCTTATTGGTTTTCAAGTTTTCCCAGTACTTGAGAAGGATAATCCAAATAACCCAGGCCAGAGGCCACAAATGCTTTGTTTCTTTCTCTTTTTAGCCAGGTTCCAGGGATTTCCCAGACCTGCTTCTGAATTATAAGTCAAGCTGCATTGGGAGCATTATGAAATAAAATATGGGGAGGTGTGGGGCACTAATGCATCCCTGTATGAATGAGCATTCATGACATGAGCGTGGCCATGTCAAGGACTCTAATGCCTCAGACTTATGGGAATGGTAAGGCTTCCCCTGGTCTAAGTACAGATGTTGATAGTGTATGATTAAGGTATCAACCACAGCTTCCTCCTCCTGGATAACTGCAGCCTGAGACTATCCCCTACAGAGACACCCCTTACAGAATTAACTCACCCACCTCCTCATTCAGCTGTATATAATAAAAGTGCTGAGTTTCTGGGTGGCTGGTACATCTCCATCAGAGTGCACGGCCCACCCAATCCCAGCTACATCTTTAATGTGGATCTTTATAAATTTAAACTTAAAAAGTTTTAAGTCTTTTTATTATATTTATTAATATTTGTAGAGAGTGGTACATATTTCCAAGGCATGTGTATAGAAATCAGAGAACAATTTTTGGGAGTCTTCCTTCCATCATGTGGGTCCTCGGGATTGGCGGGAAGTGTCTTTCTCCCCTGAGCATCTCTCTAATCTAAATAAAAAGTAGAGGGATGGATCAGTGACACAAACATGGAGACCTAAGTGCAGATCCCCAGCACCAACAAAAGCCAGATGTCTGTGGGTCACCCCAACACTGTGGGGTGGAAGAGACAGGCAAGTCCCTGGAGTTCACTGGCCAGCAGCTTAGCTGAACTGGTGAGCTCCAGAATCAGCGAGGACCCTATCTTGAAAATTTGGAGGGAGATAGAAGAGAACAGCAGACATCACTGGCCTCCACACCCACACAAACATGTGCATATACCACAGCACAGAAAAATATCTTTAAATTATTTAAATGATAATTATGCCTGAATACACATGTCAAAATGAGACTTAGAACATACACACTGAAGAAGGAATTAGAGTTGATCTTTACAAATCCCATTTGGGATTAGGTGTGTTGTGAGTACACTGTGTCACAAATTGTGAATGTGTTTGTGTCTTTCTGCAGTGTCAGAATTTATTGAATAAATGAGACTTTAAAAGTTGAATTATGTTTTATATGTGATCTTGGGGACAAACAAGAAAGGAAAGGTTATGTGTGGTGATATTTTACTTGTGATATAACAAATAAAGCCTGCCTGAAGATCAGAGTGCGGAGCTAAGCCACTAGTTAGCCGTGGAGGCCAGGCAGTGGTGGCACACAGTTTTGATCCCAGCACTAGGAAGGTGGAGACAGGAAGTGATATGGCTGGTGGGAGGAGACAGGACAGCTCAGCTCCTTTTCAATCTGATTCAGTAAGATCCCTAGTGGCTGGCTGTTCTGCTTCTCTGATCTTTTAGCATTTACCCTGATAAATGGCTCTGGGTTTTTATTAAGACCAATTGGGATTCTTGCTACAGTTATGGGTTAAGTGATATGTTTGTGCATCAAAGTTGACAAGTTAGCTTTAGCTATCAATGTGACACAAACCTAGAGTCACTGTGGAAGATGAAACATCAGCTAAAGAATTGCCTCCATCATTTTGGCCTGTGGAGGCCATATCTGTGAAGCATTCTTTTAACTCTAGGTAATGTAGGAGGGCCGAGTCCACTGTGGGTAGCACCATCCCTGGGCAGGCGGGCTTGGGCTATATAAGAAGGGTAAAGACTCTATCCTATCACAAGGACACTTGCTCAGCTGTGTTTATAACAGCTGTGTTAATAATAGCTAGAAGCTGGAAACAACCTAGATGTCCCTCAACTGAAGAATGAATAAAGAAAATGTGGCACATTTATACAATGGAGTATTACTCAGCTATTAAAAACAATGACATCATGAAATTTGCAGGCAAATGGATGGAACTTGAAAAAAATCATCCTGAATGAGGTAACCCAGACCCAGAAAGACAAACATGTTACGTTCTCACTTACAAGTGGATATTAGATGTAAAGTAAAAGATAACCACGCTACAGTCCACAGACCCAGAGAGGCTAAGTAACAAGGAGGGCTCAAGGGGAGATACTCAGATCTCCTGGGAAGGGGAAACAGAATAGATTCTGTGGGTGGACTGGGGGCAGGTGGAGTTGGGAACAGGAGGGGAGGTGGGGTGAGGAATACTGGGAGAAAAGACTGGAATTGGGGACACTTCAGGGGCAAGACGGAAACCTAGTACAAGGGAAACTCCATGAAATCTCTACAAGAGTAACCCTAGCAAAGACTCCTCCTAATAATGGGGACACGGAGCCTGACCAGCCATCTTCTGTGACCAGGCAAGGCCTCAAGTGGAAAGACTGGGACCCCAACCCAGCCACAAAACCTTCAACCTACAGCTTGTCCTGCCTGCAGAGTATTCTGGGACCAGAGCTCAGCAGAATCCTCATCAAAGAGACCAGAGAGACTTCACCCAGCAACTGATGGGAGCAGATGCAGAGTCCCACAGCCAAACATTAGGCAGAGCTCAGGGAGTCCTGCGGAGGAGGGGGAGGAAGGATTGGAGGAACCAGAGAGGTCAGGGACACTAAGAGAACACATACCACAGAATCAAATGACCGGGGCTCACGGGGGCTCACAGAGATCAGGGAGCCTGTAGGGGTCTGACCTAGGTCCTCTGTATATATGGTATAGCTTGGTGTTCTTGTGGGATTCCTAACAATGGGAGTGGAGCAGACCCTGTCTCTTTTGCCTACTTAAGGGACCCTTTTCCTCCTACTGGGTTGCCTCATTCAGTCTTGATGTGATGGTATGTGCCTGGTCTTCTTATGCTATGTTTGATTGATGTCCCTGGGAGACCTGCTCTTTTCTGAGAGGAGATGGAAGGAGAGGGAGTGGATCTGGGAAAGAGGAGAGGTGGGGAAGAGAGACTACGGGTGGGGAGGGAGGGGAAATTGCAGTTGAGATGTTATATATGTTATATATATATATGTTTTTAAAAGGGTAACTGAGCAAGCCAGGGGGAGCGAGGCAATAAGCCACATTCCTCCATGGCCTCTGCTTCAAACTCCTGCCTTTAATTCTTACCTTGGTGTCCTCCAGTAAGACTGTGACCTGGAAATGTAAGCCAAATAAATCCTTCCTTCTTCCAAGTTGCTTTTGTTTGTGATGTTAATCACAGCAACAGGCTGGGCAGTGGTGGTGCATGCCTTTAATCCCAGCACTCAGGAAGCAAAGGCAGGCAGATCTCTGTGAATTCGAGGCCAGCCTGGGCTACAGAGTGAGTTCCAGGAAAGGCTCCAAAGCTACACAAAGAAACCCTGTCTCAAAAAAAAAAAAAATCACAGCAACAGAAACCAAACTAATACAGAAATGCACAAGATTCAGTAGTTTCAATTATTTAAAAGAAAGTCCATTGTCAAATATCCCACCTACCCCAGTAACTTTGCCAAGGTTCTTTTCTTCAACTCTTATTTACTAATATTAACTATTACAGCATCAGTCAGCATAGTATGCAAAACACATAAATATCTCTATATGTATATACGTGGTTTACAGAATGAGTTTCAGTTAAAGTGGCTGTAGCAGAGTTTAAAACATTTCAGAAGTGGACTGAAAGTCTGTATTGATAAGATAATGAAGGAAACCAGTGCTAGGAGGGGCTGCTATGGGTCTGAAAATAGGAAATAGCAAATTCAGGTCCAGGTCCAGGCAGGCAAACAGTGGACAGCTGGGTAGTCCAGCATGCCACATCAACATCTGGGGCCAGAGCTAGCTGAAGTTCCAAGGAGAGTCAAGACTTTCCTGTCTGTCTGTCTGTCCCTGACACACAGTGGGTATCAGGTTGGTGGGGTTATGCCATCCTACTGTTAGGTGTCCATCTTTGTATGGGGTCCAGTCAAGGGAGTTACACCTTTTTCTGTCTGGCATGTCTGTAAGTTCTTGGGCCTGGTTTTCTTGATATGATTCTGATATACTCCGCCCTGTCCCTACAGTTTTAACTCATCCCAATATACCCCAATAGAAAGGTGACTCCTTTATCAGTCATTTATCAGTCCATGATATACATACAGGTAGTGCCCTGCAGATGGTGCAGTTTGTGGTCCACCCAGGGGCTGCATTCATCATCTTCCCTCAAAATGGAGTCCAAGCTGCTTGTGAACTGCAGTCTCCCAGGGCAGCCTAAAAAACACTGTTTTGTACAATCTGGACTCAGAGTAGGGCACAGCCTGATCTCAGGAGGTCCCCTAATTATACAAGTAATTTAGGTTCGACATTTAAAAACTTTGGAAGTAAAGGCTGGAGTGTGGCCCTTCCCTACACCTGGAAGTCTGGGCTTTGAGGAATGCTAGAGGAGAGACAATCTGAGACAGGACAGCGTCAGCAGGGCGGGTAGGTAGAGGTCTCTAGGACAGGAAAGGAGACTGTGTTGGCTGATGAAGCACAGGAAGACAGAATGGAGATTTAGCCAAAGCTGCCACCCTTGCAGCACTCAGATATGTGTTACTTCACCTCCTTTGAAAGATTTCCCCCGTTTTGGTATCAGTCTCGCTGTGTACTGCCATAGATACTTGAACAAACTCACATTTCACTATGAGAAGCCTGGACAGACATGTGGCTTACACCTTGCCTTCTCACCACTGGAGAAAATGCATCAGAATTCCTGAGTGTTCTCCAGGCCTGTGCAGCATCTGGCAGCCACATGGCAACATGAGAAGCAGGTAGTTTGTTAGTAACATTAAAGCCCCACATTCGGCTACATAGAGACATTGCAACTCAGAGCACTTGCCAAGCCAGCCCACCATGAGGGAACTCTGCACCCAACCATGACCTAGCCTATGAGAGGAGATAGAGGTGTGCCATGCTATGTCATGCCTCACCTGGACCATGGTCCTGCCATGAACTAGCTCAGGCATAGTATCTGGGACTGGTGCCTGGCAGACAGGATGGATCAGATGCCTGCTCAATCTGGGTCCTTTGCCCAGGCTCATGTCTTCTGAACCCAGAGGCATTCTGGACCAAAAACAGAAATCCAGCTTCTGCAGGGCCAGCCCAGAAACCAGCCTGGCTGCCAGCCCATCAAAGATCAGTTCTTCCCGTCAAAGATCAGTTCTTCCTGGCTGTGTAGGCACATAATGTTGTCAAATGTGTCAACCAGGCCTAGAAATTGGAACCCACTAGATTCTAACTTGCTATGGAGGGTAGATACTACATACCCTGGGCCTGCCTCAGTGGCCCTTCAGAAACTTCTGGCCAAGCCTCTAAGACTGTCAGGCAGGCTGAGCTCCCTGAAGGCAGGCTTTCAAGTACCATTTTACTGCCAACATGCTAATTCTGCAGCCAACTCTCTGACTTTGAGCTTGTCTTACTCTTCAGGACACTTACTCTGCCAGGAGCATTCACCTGACCTGACCTGCTTCTGGGCCAAGGACCTGAGATTTCCTTCCCAGGGAGGCTGGAGGCTGGAAGTTTGAACTAGCTCTGCAGAGCCTTCTGCCACAGACTGGAAGTTAGCACAGCAGAAAACCAATTCTGGGAACTTCTGAATTCAGGCACAGAAAGATCATAAAATACACAGAGCACGGTGTGGTTTGAAGACCGCATCAGTCAACATCATTTGATTAGCCAGCTTCAAGCTGGTCCTGCTGAGTTCTGGGCTCCATGACCTGGGTTGCTATGACTCATACCGCAGAGAACTGCTAAGGCCGGAGACCTGGTTCTTCCGGGCTAGTTTCTTCTCTGTGATCCTGCACCAACCACCTCAAGGAAGTTTCTCATTTTTCTGGGTGATTCCAGCTTTGAAGGCCTCCAAATCCTGACATTCATGGGCCATTCGGACTAGGGTGGCTTTGTATGCACACAGGTGTCCCTATGAGTCAGAATTTGCTGCTATGTCCCTGGAGCATCAGGAAAGCCTTGGCAAAGTCATGTCTACCAGCCAGATCCACACTCAGGGCAAAGCAGCAGTGACCACATAGAGTAAGGCTGATCCCATTCCATACTGGCAGTATGGCACTGGGATGTAATTTCCATGAGTCTTGGTGTTTCCTTGTTTGGAAAATGGACACTTCCAGGCCTGGTTCAAGAATGATATCAAGGACTGGCAAGATAGCTAAGTGGGTAGGCACTTGCTGCCAAGTCTGATGACCTGAGTTCAAGCCCCAAGAACCACATGGTAGAAAGAAAGAGAGAACCAACCCAAAGTTGTCCTCTGCCCTCCACGTGGATATTGTGGTACACACATGCCCATAAACATGCATACACAAATACATAAATGTGACAAAAATATTTTTAAAAGATGGGTTGGGTGTGATCACACACACCTTTAATCCCAGCATTTGGAAGGCAGAGTCAAGCAGATCTCTGTGAGGCCAGCATGGGCTACATAACTCTAGACTAGCCAAGGATACACAGTGAGATCTTGTCTCAAAAAAAAAAATCCTAGTCAGGCGGTGGTGGCAGAGGCAGGTGGATCTCTGTGAGTTTGAGGCCAGCCTGGTCTACAGAGCTAGTCCCTGGACAGCCAGAGCTACACAGAGAAACCCTATCTCAAAAAAAATAAAATAAAATCCTGAAGGACTGGACACTTGTTTTGAGGGTTATTTTGAGCCAACAGTATATTGTAACCCAGTAGATCTGAGTGACACTCTGGTAGATGTCCCTGCCCATCACCACCTCATCCTCTCACAAGTTTCCTTCCTAAAAACAGCAAATGAAACCACTGGGCAAAGAGTGCCCTTCCTGAGCCACGAGAGATGGGAAGTCAAAGCTAAGAGATGTCTAAATTAACTGTTATGGAGCTGGAGAGATAACTCAGCCATTAGGAGCTCTGGCTGCTCTTACACAGGACCTGAGTTCAGACAGATTTGGTCCATGGTCATTTGTTGTTACTGTGGGGCCTGTGGCAAGTAGACCAGTCATGCCAAGAATGCACGGATGCGGATGCCACTAACCTCATGGCAGCCAGGAAGAAAAGGAGAGACAGGAAAGACCTGGGGGTCTCAATATCTCCTTCCAGGGCACATCTCCCCAGGGACCTAACTTCCTCATACTAGGCTCCACCCCTCCCAATAACACCGTGAGCTGAGACTGTCCCTTCAGCACGCTGTGGGCTGTTAGGGAACATCCACCATCACTAGGTCCTCCCCTGCATTTTAGGGCCCTTCCTGTCTGTGCTCGACCTGGTATAGATGAACTAGAAGTGCCGTTTCTTCAGACCTCCACTCTCTTACCGTAAAAACCCATGCTTTCTTCCTGTTGACCCTTTTCTCTCTTTTTTTTTTAAAAAAAAACATGTACCACCACCACCACCCATTCTTTTGTTTGTTTGGTTCTTTTTTTTTTTTTTTTTTTTTTTTTTTTTTGGTTTGTCAAGACAGAGTTCCTCTATGTAACAGCCCCAGCTGTCCTGGAACTAGCTCTATAGACCAGACTGACCAGACTGGCTTCAAACTCAGAGATCCTCCTGCCTCTGCCTCCTAAGTGCTGGGATTAAAGGCATGCGCCACCATCACCCAGCCTGTTGACCCTTCTTATGTCAATTAAATGTCTAGGGCCAGGGGCTAGAGAGATGCCTCAGTGGATAAAGTGCTTATCATACAAGGCTTAAGACCTGAGTTCAGAATCCAAGAGCCCACATAAAGCCAGATGCAGTACCCAGTACTTAAAGTCACAGCACTCCTATTGTGAGATGAGAGACAGAGACAGAACCCTCGGCTTGGGGACCAGCTAGCCTGGGGCACACAGCAGTGAACAAGAGACCCTGCCAGAGGCTGTTCTCTGACCTCCACATGCACACCATGGTACTCAAATGCCTGCACTCATATGCACATAAATACAGTCACACACATCAGAGAGAGACTGTTCTAAAAAGAAAAAAAAATTCCAGGTCCAGCTAGTCGTCCTACAAGGAGAGGCAGTTTTGCTTGCCCTGTGATCTGACAGATCTATGCACCTACATATAACATCCACTCCACCACATAGGCGTTAGACAAGCGTCAGCTCCCTTCTTCCTGGTCTTCACAGTAGCTCCCTCTATGATGGATGAGGCTTCCACGAGTGATGATGGAGTTGCAGGAAGAAGAACATTATTTATCAGTCTTCAGTTAACCAAAGCTGACACCTGGGGCGTTGAAAGTCAGGGTTTCCCACAAGTAACTTCACTGAGCTGCTCCATCCCAACCTTTTTTTTCTGCCCTCTCACAACCTGTGGAATCAAAAGCAGCACACAGGTCAGCTGCAGGTGGCTCCAGGCTGCTTTCATGAATGCATGGCTGTAATCAAAACGTTCCCCACTTCTATGTTGAGCGGCATTTCCCTGGGATTTCACTAAAAACAAAATACAACTCACAGAGAACACTGGCCAAGGCTTTAACTTGCAGATGTGATTGTTTATTTAGACAATGCCAGAGAGTTCTCGAATAGGTCACCAGAGAGGGTGCTGCCATGTCTCACAAAGCATGTGTGGTAACTATAGTTAGTACGACAGAAAGAGGCCCCAACGTGAAGACCCAGTACCAAGGCGTTCTAAAGTTAGATGAAACTGAGAAGTGACACAGAGTCAGGTGGGATGACATGCAAATGAGTCCCTTCTGATATGGAAGGCTCATCACTCAGTTCATCTCATCTATCCTCAAAGCCTGGTAGATCAAGGGAATCCCTACTGAACATCCATGTCTTCTCCATAAAGCCAGAATGCCAAGGAGTCATCCACGGTCTCCTTCACTCTCTCCCTTCATCTTTCTACACATTCCTTTTCTTTCTACTCTTCTCCTAGGCAAAATCAAAGCTGTCAGACTTGAACATAATTTAGAAATGAGTCTCCACTGGCATAAGAGAATCAAATTTAAATGTAAATGCTTCTCTTGGTCTGTTTGCATTACTGTAACAAAATACCTGAGGCTGGGTAATTTATAGACAACAGAAATTTACCTGGTCATGACTCTGGAGGCACTAGCATTTGGTAAGGGCTCAGTCTCTACTTCCAAGATGGTGCCTTGAATACTGCATCACTCGGACTGGAGGACCAACACCCCACACACAGCAGAGAAGGGAAGAGTCAAAAGAGAGCAGTAGGGGACCAAGCTTTACACACCAGGCCCACTCTCAAGGATGGGGCCTTCACGGCTGAGTGACTTCTAAAAGGAACCACCTTACCACCATCACAATAGCAACTGAATTTCCACAGTGAAGGGCAAACCCTAGAACTGTATTTAAGCTCATTCTGCTATCTTTCCTTCATAAACCAACAGCATTCAAATTAGTAATTTACACCTGGGCATAGTAATGCACACACCTTTAATCCCAGCACTCAGGAAGCAGAGGCAGGCGCATCTCTGTGAGTTCAAGGCCGGCCTGGTCTACAGCGTGAGTTCCAGGACAGCCAGGACTACAGTAAGACCCTATCTTCAGGGTGGTATTGGGGGGTGGAGGAGGTGGTAGTGGAAACTAATAAATTAGTAACTTATTAGCAAAATTATGTCAAATCCTATACTTTGAAATAATTGCTGACCTGACCTGACACCCTCAGTTAAAAGAAAGAAAAAATTCAATCAACCAATGTGCTCGGTGGAGAGCAATCATCAGTTCTCACTGTTCCTGGTACTTCAGCCACACTGAACCCAGACATACTACTTTTGCTCCATAAACTCATTCCTAGTCTTTTTTTCTGTCTGTACTCATTGCCTGGGGCATCACCCAGGCTCACTGCACAAAGCAGTCTCTGTGCAGATGTCCTGTGTCATTAACCTCCAGCTGCGGCCTCCTACCACCCTAGGCTCTGTGCACAGCTACCCAGAGCTGACATCTCAAGCTTGACAAAGCCTGCATGTTCTGCCTCAGCTGCTCCAACTCCCCTCTAAACTGCTCATCACCTGGACTTATCTCTTTCATTTCTACATTGGAAATGCTAGCAGATCCTATTGGTCGGATGAGTGGCTGAGGGAACAATGAAGACACAAGAGTGAGGATCACTGGGACAATGTAATCCACCTGTCAGATCACTGGCTGGCCACAATGGGGACTAGTGCTGTACTAGGAACTCTGTGTCGGTCCCTGCTTCTGGCAGATTTGGCACTCAGCAGCAGCTATAGTCAGGTCCAGGGTGCTGCCCCAGGCACAGTCCCTATCCCTGATGCTGTGATCACTTTGTTCATGAACTAGAGTGGCTGAACCAAGAGACTGGCTGCTATCCCAAAATGCATCCTCTGAACCCACATGACTACTCAATGTCTCTGTTGCGATCACCTCTGGTTACCAGCCTGGTCTACAGAGTGAGTTCCAGGACAGCCAGGGCTACACAGAGAAACCCTGTCTCAAAAAAAAAAAAAAAAAAAAACAGAGATCACTTCTGGTTACTACCCATTTCCAACCACATTCCTTCCAATTCTCTTACCATCCAGTCAAGCAATCGGAGCAGCCTATGAACTGGTATCAGGTATTCACCCAGGTACATTACCCAATTCTTTGCACAGCAACAGTCACCATCCTTCAAAGACGTCCCAGAAAGGGGCTGTAGTGCTACAGTATCTGCTTTGATGTGATAACTGTGTCACACTGAGCCATCTGTAAGCCAGGTCTCCTCTTCATTGTCAATTAATGGTAGGGAACTTGTAAGTGGCCACAGGTGTGCAGAAGGAACCATGCAGTGGCCTTGACCCCCACACTCTGCACTGTGACATACCACCTCACCACAGTCCTCAAGCAACAGCACCACAAACTTCAAGGTTGACGCTGCAGTTACACTCAGAGTTAAGTCAGCCCAACACAGGGCTCCAGCTCCAGTGAGACCAGGTCCCAGGTCTTACAGAGTTGCTTGTGGTTCTGCAAACACATTCTAAACAGGTGAAAACTCTACTTCCATGGAGAGAACTCTTCACTATCTGCCAGCAGTCTATGTTTATAAATGCAGCATACACAGGACAGTCCCAAACCTAACATGCAGGGAAAACTAAGAATGCCTTTAGCTCACTTCCAACCATTACCATGAAGAGTAGATTAACTGAGTCTAGAAATAAATGGAATGTGTAAACATCTATAGAAGGATTCCATAACTGAAAAGAGGTGGAGATAGGAGAGAAACAGCTTGTCTGCACACACCATCTTAAAACTTCGCCAATACCACTCAGCTTGTGTCTGGTGAAAAGCAGCATGGGTTTGTGACTCATACCTCAGTACCAACCCCGGGTACTGTGGAGTTGGGGACGCTCGCCACCTTGCAAGAAGCCCTGGCAAAGCTGACCTGAAAAGCAATCTGTCAGCTGTACTGACTGAAGAGAGGACACACATCTGTCAGCTGCACTGACTGAAGAGGACACATCTG
>CABHPH010092978.1:0-13689 GCA_902168325.1 Peromyscus nudipes | reverse complement strand
ACTGACTGAAGAGGACACATCTGTCAGCTGCACTGACTGGAGAGGACACACATCTGTCAGCACTAATTGAAGAGGACACACATTTCTCTGTTTCACTTTGAGCAAGTATAAGACCTTGTTAACTCAGCACCAATTTTTATCCACAGAACAACCAAAAACTATAGGATCACAGGTGCCCAGAACCTTTCCTATCCAGGGACCAAATTTTTGCACCTAACTATACTTTCTATTGTAGAATATTAATTTAAGGTATGTTACTTTTGTTTATGTTGCATTTCTTTAGCTCTGTGAAGCTGTGATACTTCGCCTGTCTAAAACACCTGAGGGTCTAATAAAGAACTAAACGTCCAATAGCAAGGCAGGAGAAAGGATAGGCAGGGCTGGTAGGCAGAGAGAATATATAGGAGAAATCTGGGAGGAGTAGTAGCCAGAGAGGGAGGAGGACTCCAGGAGCCAGCCACCCAGCTATACAACCAACCATGGAGTAAAAGTAAGATTTACAGAAGTAAGAGAACAGGAAAAGCCCAGAGGCAAAAGGTAGATGGGATAATTTAAAGTTAAAGAAAACTGGCAAGAAACAAGCCAAGCTAAGGCCGAGCATTTATAATTAAGAATAAGCCTCCTTGTGAGATTTATTTGGGAGCTGGGTGGCAGGCCCCCCAAAAGAGTAAAAAACAAACAATAACTTTCCAATATTGTTACAGCCCGTTGGTGTCTAGAGCTTTTTAAAAATGTCTATTGCCTTAAAAGGAAGGAAGATCAGGAGGGAGGGTAGGAGGTTGGGAGGCTGGCTGGAGAGAAGACTCAGAGTTAAAGCACTGGCTGCTCGTGCAGAAGACCATGGTTCAGTTCCTGGCACCCACATTGTGGCTCACAACCATCAGTAACTCCAGTTTCATGGACCTGACACACTCTTCAGGCCTCTGTGGACACTGAATACACACAGTACACAGACATACATGCAGACAAAATATTCATATACATAAAATAAGAATGTTTAAAATTTTTTTTTGTTTTTTGTTTTTTTGAGACAGAGTTTCTCTGTGTAGCTTTGGCACCTTCCCTGGAACTCATTCAGTAGCCCAGGCTGACCTCAAACTCACAGAAATCTGCCTGCTTCTGCCTCCTGAGTGCTGGGATTAAAGGCATGTTCCACCACTGCCTGGCTAAAAAATATTTTTTTAAGAAAGAAAATGATCAAACAATAGTCCCACCTAATAGATAACAAAAAAGGACTGGCTCAATAATATTTCAGTTGTAGACATGTCATCAGTAAGAAAAAAAATAAAATTACAATTAAGTTTTTTAAATTTTTATTGTGTTTATCACCCTCAAAACACCCCCAACCCAGAGTAAAGTACAAAACAGTAGTGGCTGCTCCCTGGAATGGGCAGGTCATGATCATGGCTCACTGCCTTTGGGGTCACGTGTAAATGTTGCTCTGAATCTCATTTGTTGTCATCAATTTCTTCAGTATTTCTGTGCTTTCAGGAATGTTCTGGAAAGAGAAAAGGCTGTCACCAAATACACCCCAGCCCCAACATTCTCAACAGAGGAGAATGACACCAAGCATGAGCTGCCTTTCATCTTGTTCAAAGGTAAACAGTCAAGTAAGTGGTTCAGAGCCCCACCAGCCTGGCCAGCTTGACACAGCTCAGTCAGCTGAGTTTCAGCTGAAGGTCTGTTCAGATCGACTGGCCTGGGGACATGTCTGTGGGGGACTGTCCTGATTGACAGTTGATATAGGAGAGCCCAGCTCACTATGGGTGGCGCCATTCCCTGGACAGGTGCTCTGGGCTGCATAAGCCTGTGAGTGAGGCAACAACCGGCATCCCTCCACTGTTTCTGCTTCAGTTCCTGCTTGAGTTCCTGCCCCAGCTTCCCTCCATGATGGACAGTGACCCAGAAGCATAAGCCAAGTAAACTCTTTCTTCCCCAAGTTGCTCTTGGTCAGAATACTTTATCACACCTTCCCTTGGCCAAAGCCTCCAACTCTGCTGACCTTCAGCACACCATCTCTCACATGCCTCCACAACCCTCACGTGGGTGCTCATGTTCTCCTCACATTCTGCCTCTCTGCCCACTTCCCACCTCTAACATCACCCACCTTCTGAAGCCAGTTACATGGACCTCTCTCAGGTGCCTTTCCTAGGGGTGACTTCTTACTCCTTCCCAAAATGCCACTCTATATGTTCCCAGCATGTGCCTGCCATCACAAGCCAGCACCTCCTCCTGTCTATGGAGCTATCCCCAGGTGAGGGCCACAAAGCAAGGTCCCAAGAAAACTTCCATAAGCCACACACTAACTCAGGCCCACTGTATTTAGTCCTTGAGACAATGGCACTGAGGCCAAGGAGATGGCTCAGTTGAAGTGTCACGAGAACATGAGGAGCTGAGTTGAGGTCCCCAGAGCTCATGTAAAAGCCGGGCACACTGACAAGCACCTGTAAACTCAGTGCTGAGACGCAGAGACAGGAGGACTCCTGGGACCCACGGGCCAGTCAGCCTGGCCTAATCCACAAGTTCCAGGTCTCAAAGAATAAGGTAAAGAGCAATAGAGGAAGACACCTGCCACTGACCAACACCACACACGCACACATACCCCTACACACACTAAATTAGTTATTCTTCTAAAAAGAAATCAGTACTCAACAGGGCATGGTAGCACATGCCTCTAATCCCAACACTTGGGAGAGGCCAGACTGGGCAGCATGGTCAAACACTAACTCAAACAAAAAGAAAACATTCTCCAGAGTGATCATCCCATCTGCCACAGTTGTTATCATGAGGGCAGATATAGGAAACATTAAAAAGTAATTTAAACTAGAAGTTTATTTCAAGTTGATATGACGAATGATTTTTAATCTCAAAACAAATCTAGATGTTTACTGTGAATGCCATCCACAGTTGAAACAAACAGCCCTTGCCTGCCCTCAGGGACACAGCACTCAACTAAATGGGAGACAGCAGCTGGCTGGACATATAAACCCACTGAAAGAGAAGCCAAATTTGAAACAACTTAATAGCACTTACTGCTCTTGCAGAGGACCTGGGCTCATTTCCCATCACCCAGATCAGTGGCTCACAACAATCTCTAACTTCAGCTCCAGGATCCAACGCACACAGGCACTTACACATAAACTCCCACAGGCACACACACTTAAATAAAAACAATAAGTCCATCTTCTAAAAAATCAATTATAAATTTCCAAATTAATTAGTTGCAGGAACATTTCAAGCAGTACACCTCTCTCTCCATAAGGACACATGGGATGTGACCACAGTGCAGTAATCTACACCAGCACCAAAGCAGTTACCACATCACAGAACACCTGGAACACCGAGTAACAGCAATTCTAAGCGCCTCACTGAGATGCTCCCAACATGCTGCTTAGGGTTGACGTTGCCCTGCAGCACTTGCCATCATTCATTTCACTGTGACAACTTAGGTATGAATGGAGAGCACTGCAGCCTTACCTTCACCAAGGATTTCAAGCTACTGGAAGAAAGTACAGGCTTAAAAGCTTCAACAGTGACAAGGTCCAACTTCATCACATCAGTGTAGCACAGATACAGAACTGCAGGGATTTTCCACACTTGGCAGTAGCTCAGTACTACAAACACACAAAGGAAAAATGCTTATTTTCTATGACATGATTTTTAAGTGAAACATTTTTAAATAATAAAAGCTGTTTTGAAAAGGCCAACTTTCTGCCTCTTTTAATCAAGGCACCGACTGCCATGCTGACCCACTTATGGGTATCTTCTTTCAAAACCAATATTATTAACCATAAATATTATCTTTATGTTGCATTTCCTGAACATCCTATTATAACTGTAAGAACTAATGTATTAGAATACTGGTCACTTTGAGGAGGCACATGCAAAGAGTAATATATAATGCACACTATGAACTAATGCTACTTTTCTCTACTAGTAAGTATAACACAGAAGGTAAAGCATTACGCTTAAAAATGCACCTAACAAAACCAACTACATACTATGAAATGTGAACTACTGGAAACAAATGACAATTTATTATGTCATAATATGTGTGAGCAGTGGTGTGATGGTTGGTTGTGTCAACCTGACAGGGTCTAGAATTACCCAGGAGGCAAGCCTCTGGAATGTCTGAGGGGTTGTCCAGATTAGGTCAACTGAAGGGGGCAGACCCATGTTAATATGGGTGTCACAATTCCAAAGGCTGGAGTGTGGACTAAAGAAAAAGGAGAGAGGGAGCTAAGCATGAGCATTCATGTTCTACTTCCTGACGGCAGATGTAATGTGGCAGGAACTCAGTTCCTGACGCATGCCTCCCGCACCGTGATGGAATGTGCCCTTTCAACTGTAAGCCAGAACAATCCTTCCTCCCATAAACCACTTCTGTTAGGAATTTTGTCACAAGAGAACTAACTCAAAAGTAAGTGGCATGATAAAAACGTTAAGTATAAACCAGGTCTGGTGGCGCACACCTTTAATCCCAGCACTTGGGAGTTCAAGGCCAGCCACATACACAGAGCAAGTTTCAGGACAGCCAGGACTGTACAGAGGAACCCTACCTCTAAAAAACAAAAAAAGCCGGGCGGTGGTGGTGCACGCCTTTAATCCCACCACTCGGGAGGCAGAGCCAGGCAGATCTTTGTGAGTTCAAGGCCAGCCTAGTCTACAGAGCGAGATCCAGGAAAGGAGCAAAGCTACATAGAGAAACCCTGTCTCGAAGGAAAAAAATAAAAAAATAAAAATAAAAAAGAGTAACAACCAAGCTTCAGCATCCAAAACTTCTGACTTTGATAATTAAAATTGCCAATTTTCACATACCAACAGTCTGTATCTAACACTGGATTCCACTCTGCAATTGCAGAATCCAATCAGACAGCAAAGACTCTAAGCTGCTGTCACCACTGCAATGAGGGGGTCAAAAGTTAACCGAGTGTCCCACTTTGTGCAAGTGACACAACGGATCAACAGCAATGCACTGCTTCCTTCCACAGTCACTAAAACTACTCCAAAAAAGTTCACTAGTAAAGCGATAGTCATCCATAAAGCCTGTGACAAAGTGTAAAGGTTGAAACTTTCAGTCCCACCTGCTGCAGGCAGGTCATGCACAATGTTCGGCTGTTCCAGCAGGGGGCAGCAGACAGAATCTTTGAATTTCTGAGTTTTTAGGGCTCTCAGAAAAGGAGAAGGAAGGCTGCAGGTAGACTCAGAGGTTTTATACTCTGTGACGTGTCGGCACGTGAGAACTGTTACCTTCATGTTCTTCCTGGGTCGGGATCCAAAAACCTAAGAGAACATGGATTTTATGTTAATCTTTCCTCACCAGAAACACTGCTCAGTGACTCACCCCCAGCAGCAGGGGACCTCACAGAGTGCAGAGTGCTGCCCCTGTGACTCTGAGGTCTAAACAATCTTCCAAGTCACTGTCTTGTCTCTGACCTGAGAGAATGGCACTGCCCAAGAGCCATGTGATGCAGACCAGCGCAGAGATCATGGGTCAGAACAAAGTAGTGGCCTAGGACTGCCACCCTGAGTAAAGTCACGAGCACACTCAATGTCCTGACCCTCACCTGCCACTGAGGACACCTGAGCCGAGTTTCAATCACACAGTGTGCGGATCTGACAGGTCATCAAGGATTCTTCTATCTTTTACTTAAATTCATGGCAAAAAGAAAAAACAACAACAAAAACAGTAAAAGCAGCTAGTTTTTAAAAGAAAAGATTTCTAAGATACTGTATTTGCCCAAATTATTATTATTTTTTGTTTGTTTGTTTCCTCTGTTTTTATCTGTCTGTCTGCCTCTTACGTAGCCAATGCTGGCCTCATGGCCCTCCTACACTGCCTCCCCAGTGCTGGGTTTACAAGAGATGTGGTTTAAATACGCAATGTACTCCATGGCCTCATGGATCTGAACACTCAGTCTTCAGTTGGCAGTGCTGTTTGGAGAGGCTACAGAACACTCAGGAGGTGCAGCCTCTTTGGGGGAAGTGTGTCCCTGGGGCAGGCTTGGATGGTTTACGATTGGCCCCACATCCTGTTCTCGGTACACTTCCTGTGTGAAGATGAAATGTGACCAGTCAGCCTCCGGCTCCCGCCACCATGCCTCCCTGGCTGCTGCCACATGTTTCCACCAGGAAAAGACTTCATCCTCGGAAGTGTAAGCCAAAATAAACCATTTTCTCCTCCACTTTGCTTTTTGTGGATGTATTTTTTCACAACAAAAAAAAAGTGACTAATACAAGTGTGTGCCATCATGTCTGACTTGTTTGAAATGCTGTATGAAATGAGAAAATGGCTACTAGTGCCAGTAACAGAACGCTGAAAGTTTTGTGTCAGGTATCATAAAGATTTACACAATTAATTTCACTACAACACAGCTTGTAAATAAATACTAAACATTACCTCTTGCAAACTGTTGCTGTCCACAGCCATTTAAGAAAGAAAAATCACAGCATAAGTTAACTTCCTTCCTACAATAGCTCTGGCCTGAACCTAAGCACTTGACAATGTCAGGTTGTGCATCATATGAGGATTTGGCTGTCACTAACACAGCAAGTGTTTACAAAGAATATTCTTAGGGAGAACAACATTGATTAAAAAACCTTGCTTTAACCCTCAAACAGTAGCAGATGCCTATAATCTCAGTAATGAGGAGGTTGAAGCAGAAGAATTTTAGTTCAAGGCCAGCCTGGGTTACTGAGCAAGAATCTCAAAAAAGCAAATAAATAACGTAAAAGAAAAGAAACACTTTGCTTTAAAAACATGTAATCTAAGGACTAGAGAGATAGCTCAGAGGCTCAGAGTACTTATTCTTGCAGAGGACCTGGGTTTGGTTCTCAGGACCTAGATGGCAGCTCATAACCATTAGTGACTACAGTTCCAGGGGATCTGATGCCTCTTTTGACCTCGAAGGGCACCAGGTATATGCATAGCACATAGATATACATGCAGGCAAAGCATTTATACACGTAAGGTATTTTTATTTTAAAGTGCCTAATTTTATATCACTTCAAGTCTAGAATGTGTTCATTTTTTTCTATAGTACAAGGGTAATATTTTTATATAACCAGCATCCTGCAAAATTTAAAATTAATGTTTTGATCTCCCCTAGAAAAATACACCATGGACCCTGAGTATACGCATATATAATCAAAGAACAGCATGTAGTTCTTTGCAAACAAACCTTCACTTAATGTAGTACACTGAAGGTCAATTGCTTTAAAATTGGTACACACCAAAATTCTTATTTCCAATGAGTTTAATTTTAGTATCTATGTTCAAATGTACAGGATGTTTTTAGAAACATCCTCCTCACCATACAGGTGGAATAAAAATGGTAACTGGTGAAGGTTCTCAGTCTGTCAATCACCCATCTGATTGCTGCACCCTGTCTGCACATAAAATGTAGAATTTTGCTTCTATTAAAAATAAGTATATGCCAATGTAGTAACATTTGCACTATGTGAACTATGGACATGGTGTATATTCCTAACCAAAATCCAAAACCTTTGGCCTGCCTAATGACAAGCCAAGTGGAAAATTTCATACCATGCAATTTCACTTCACAAACTTAAAATGATATAAAATGTTTAAGCTATATATAAACATAAACTTGTGTTTAAACTTGAGTCTTATCCCGAGACATGTCATTCTGTATATGCAAATATTCCAAAACTTTAAAAAAACCATAAAATATAAAACCTTTCTAGTCTCAAACATTCTTGAGAAGGCATATTCAATATGCAATATATGACTGCCCAAATTTTACTTTTTCTCTAAAAAAGTTCTTGAGTTCAATTTTCCAAAATGAGGACTTGTAACCACACCTGATGCTAAGAAATACAGATGTGGTACTTGGGAGTGTGGAGTGAGTGGTGGCCACTCACTCCAAGGCACTAGGCAACTGCAGCCTTACTCAAGGATATACAACCCTGAGCACAATGCTGGTTACCCTGCTAGGCTGGTCTTGTCTTTTCTTTTTTTGGTTTTTCAAGACAGGGTCTGGCTATCCTGGAACTCACTCTGTTGACCAGGCTAGCCTCGAACTCACAGAGATTTGCTTGCCTCTGCCTTCCAAGTGCTGGGATTAAAGGCGTGAGCCACCCAACATAGGCTGGTCATTTTAAGCACGATTTTTAAAAATTAAAAAAAAAAAAACACACTCTGTGCTGGCTGGTCTTATGCCACCTTGACACACAATTGAGTTATCTGAAAGGAGGGAACCTCAATTGAGAAGATGCCTCCATAAGATTCAGTTGTAAGGCACTTTCTTAGTGATTGGTGGGGGAGGGCCCAGCCCACTGTGATTAGTGCCATCCCTGGGCTGGTGGTCCTAAGATCTATAGGAAAGCAGGCTGAGCAAGCCAGGGGAAGCAAGCCAGTAAGTAGCACCCCTCCATGGCCTCTGCATCAGCTCCTGCCTCCAGGTTCCTGCCCTGCTTGAGTTCCTGTCCTGACTTCCTTCCGCGATGAACAGCAATGTGGAAGTGTAAGCTGATGGGTGATGGTGCTCTGCATGCTGTGAATGTGTTGCTCCCATTGGTTGATAAATAAAATGCTGATTGGCCAATAGTCACGCAGGAAGTATAGGTGGGATAAACAGACAAGGAGAATTCTGGGAAGAGGAAGGCTGAGTCAGGAGTCGCCAGCCAGACACAGAGGAAGTAAGATGTGAAGGCAGAACTCAGAAAAGGTAGCAAGCCATGTGGCTAAACATAAATAAGAATTATGGGTTAATTTAAGTGTAAGAGCTAGTCAATAGCTAGCCTGAGCTAATGGCCAAGCAGTTTTAATTAATATAAGCCTCTGTGTGTTTACTTGGGTCCGAGAGGCTGAGGGTGAGAGAGATTTGTCCCAACCACCTGCTAGCCAGGACACAGAAAAAGTTTCAGTTACAGTAAGCTGAATAAACCCTTTCCTCCCCATGTTGTTTTGGGTCATGGTGTTTAATCGCAACAATAGAAACTCTAAGACACATCCATAACAAACTCCTACAATGTTTTCTTAGAGAAACAAACAAATTCTTTCCTGTCTAATATTTGACTGCAAAAGTCTAAATGACAAGACCCCAGGCCCCTGAGAACAGTCCACACACCCAAGTCAGGGCTTTCTTCCTCTTACCTTTTCCAGCCATTGGAACTGCTGATCCTCAGCAATGTAGCAACTACACTGACAAAGAAAGACCTGAAAAGGGAATTTCAAGAGTGCTCAAGTAAAATGTAGACACATCTGGCCCTGTCATCATATGAACACTGCACAAATACCAATGCCTGACTGTAGCTTGAGTTTTCCTGCCTGGCCCACAGTCAGGACAAATCTCTTTCACCTGCCAGTCCCACAGCCGCTCAGACCCAACCAAATAAACACAGAGACTTATATTGCTTACAAACTGTATGGCCGTGGCAGGCTTCTTGCTAACTGTTCTTATATCTTAAATTAATCCATTTCTATAAATCTATACCTTGCCACATGGCTCGTGGCTTACCGGCATCTTTACATGATGCTTGTCCTGGCGGTGGCTGGCAGTGACTGGCAGTGACTCCCTCAGCCTTCCTGTTCTTTTTATTCTCTATTAGTCCTGCCTATACTTCCTGCCTAGCCACTGGCCAATCAGTGTTTTATTAGCAACACATTTGCCATACAGAACATCCCACAGCACCTGACACTGCTCTATGGAGCCAAAACTCCCCAAAGGCCCATATGTTCACTCAAAGTGCCCAGAGTCTTCAGGTCATTAGCAATATGTCCTTGAAGGGGACTGTGGCACTCATCTCTTCCTCTCTTTTGCCTCCTGGCCTTGTATTCAGCTGTGCTGTCCCTGTACAATCCCATCATAAGCACCACCCCCCTCCACCCCAGCAGACTAAAAGCAAAGGGTCTGCCCCAATCACTCACTAGAACTTCAAATTTTTCAAGCCAAAATCAACCTTTTCTCTCTAAAGCTGAGTATTTTAGGCATTTGTTACAGCAATAAAATATAACACAGTAGTTTACTCACTTTGCTGACTCTCAGAGTTAGGCCTAAAATTTAGTTAGACCATTAGAAATTACTATCAAGACAAAGAATACATACACTGAGTGGCAAAGGAGCGCCCTAGCACATGAGATCCTGCGGTGTTTACTATCTAGAACTCATGCCTAAATGACTATGTTTTAAGAATATTAGGTGAAGTCCCACATACCAAGGGATTTGATTTCAGCTGATAAAAAACACAGAAAGCATCTGTTGGGGACAGATGGACAGTGTCTGCTGTTCTGCACCATTCATTCCAGAGCTTAGCACAACCGACTTCTTCCCAGACTCCTGAATTCATAACAAACGATGACAAAAATGCTGTGGGGGAAAAACGTTCATAAAAATTGGCGTCTGGCTATGCAAACTGCATTTTCTACTCGTTACCCCAGAATTTAGAGCTGAAATAGTCATTCAAAACTATCTAATTGGGGGCTGGAGAGACGGTTCAGATCAAGTACTGCTCTTGTCAAGTCTCAGAGTTTGGTTCCCAGCACCCACCCCGGTGACTCACAACTGTCTATAATTCTAGCTCTAGGGGATCTGATGCCCTCCTCTAGCCTGTACTCTTGAGAAAACCCACATATAGACATATACACATAATTAATTTTCTTTTAAAAAAATCTGTAAAAAAAAAACATTTAAAGACTGTCTAATTCAGTGGTTCTCAACCTTTGTAATGCTGCAACCCTTTAATACAGTTCCTCATGTTGTGGTGACCCTCAACAAATAAACTATTTTCATTGCTACTACATAAATGTATTTTTTTGCTACTCTTATGAATTGTAATGTAAATGTCTGATATATAGAATATCTGATATGCAACCCTGTGAAAGGGTTGTTTGACCAATAAAGGGGGCATGATCCACAGATTGGGAGCCACTGGTCTAAGTGGCCCTCTTTGGAGGAAAGAAAACAAGGCCAAGGAATGAAAGCCCCCACTTCCAGACAGTATTACAACCAGGGACCAGAGAGACAGCACTGTGCACAGAACGTGCACCAGTCTCACATCCTGACACCCTTCTAAATCATTTAGGCCTCAATAATCAAAAAAATAAAAATAAAAACCTGGGCAGTAGTGATGCACACCTTTAACCCCAGTACCCAGGAGGCAGAGGCAAGTGAATCTCTGTGAGTTGAGGCCGGCCTGCTCTACAGAGCAAGTTCCAGAACAGCCAGGGCTACACAGAGAAACCCTGTCTCAAAAAACCAAAAATAAGTAAATAAATAAGAAGAAAAAAAAAAAACCTTAGGCCAGCAGACCTTTACATAATGAGTGAACGGCTACCTACTGCTTACTTACACAATCTTAAGTATTATGGCTACCTTACAAGGGTAAGGGCTCGTAACTATAGTTCCCAAATGGTCTCCTCAGAGCTCACAAACCCATTGAAATTATAAAGGTCTCCACATGTACTGACACACAATGCTGTTCCAACTAAACTCACATTGCTCTACCTTGAACCGGGTCAATAAATGCATTCAAAGACCTTAGAACTGAAGCGCTCCACAATGTTTGCAACTATTGCTAGACCACTGGATAACCCAACAGACTAGAAAATAGGGCCTTGAACTATAATTCTGAAGCTAAGTATATACCCTTTAAATCTCAATTTTTATGTTTATTACAAAGATGGAAAGAGCAGGCAACCTACCTTGCTTGAAATAAAATTCCTGTGACTTTTTAAGACAGGGCTTCATGGAGCCCAGGCTGGCCTTGACACTCCATGCTCCTGTCTACTGCCTCTGCTTCTGAGTGCTCAGATTGCACCATGCCCAATTTATACGGTGCTGGGAATTAAACCAGAGGACTGTGGGTGGTAGCTGAGCACTCTACCACCTGAGCCACATGTCCAGCACCTGTTGTGACCTTTTCTAAATATCAACACATGGAATTCATGTGGAAACAAGTGCCCTGCTAGTCCATTCTTCCAACAGGATGTCTAGTCTTAGTCTGGCACTTACCTGTTGCATTAGTTCCTACTGCAATTATAAACTTGGAGCAGGGGTGCTTTTCTAGGAGCGCAACCTCCAGAGATGTTTTTGTCTGTCTTTGGAGAAGCCGCACCTCCCTAACAACAAGAGATAAGGCTAAAGTAAGCAAATTTCACTACAACTATCACACAGTGAGATGAGTGATAGATAGGATGATAAGCAGATAGATGAAGAGATAAATGATAGGATGATGCTATCTAGAGATGGAGCAGAGACAGATGAGAAACAGATGGGCGGCAGTCATGATATTTATTTAGACAGACGATAGACAGGTGCTACATGCACATATATCCATGGATGGACGGATAAGTGGGTGGGTGACAGAAGATACAGGTAGATGGACGGGTGGGTGGATAGATATATGGTGTTAAGAGTGTCCCTACGAATGGGTAAGACACATTTCTTCTTATAAAATAAATACTACAATCTTAAAGAGCAGACTCAGGCAATGACGGACTCAATCAATGGGTAAAACTACCGCTAACAAACCTGACACTGTCCACTTGACACACCCACGCCAGCACCCACCATGAGCTAGACAGAGCCCCAAAAAGAGACTAAACGCGTTTCAAACATTCCTGCCAGCAAAATGCTGAATGTGACCAAGACTCCAAACAAACGTTCAAACATTTAGTTGTGGCAAATGTAGATGAGGAGTGTAGAGTTAAATGTCTGGGGGGGGGGGACCACCATCAGACAAATCTGGGCTCGCAGGAGTGAAAACCCAGAGGTGGCTGCTGAAAACGAAATGACCTGCCAAAAGTGTCTGTGGCTGCCACAAACCACTGGAAAAACTAGGTGACTCTGACTGTGGCTTGGTATGATTTGATAATCTGTTATTAGCATACTTAGGGGCTGGGAAGGTGCTAAGTGGACAAGTTCTGATCTCTGAACGCACCTAACAGCCGGCAGTGGTGGTACTGGGGCAGCCGGTGAATCCCTATGGCTTGGGGTACAGCGAGTGTAGAAGAAACAGCGAGCTCTGGATTCATGAGAGACGTCTCCAAGGGGAGGTGGAAAGTGTCACAGGACCCCCAACTGCAACCTCTGGCCCCCAAACACACACACAAAATAAGTGAATACGAATAAAATAGCATGCTTAGGAAGAGGAAGCGGGGGAAGCCGTAACTGGAGCTGTGTGGGAGTGCTGCGAGGAAATGACCGTGGTAAAACCAGGCGCACGGGCCGGCGTGACCTCGCTTCTGTGTGACTGGGAATAGTTCTGGAATACACAGAGCTTCCAGCTGACACACGATGTAACCTCAGGTGTGGGGTGGATGGAGGGCAAGAACGCCACGGGGGAGTCGGTGTCCCCGCGTGGACGCGGGGCCGCGCCTGACACTCGCCCAGCGGGGAGGCCTGCCCGGAGCCTGACCTCTTCCGCGCCAGCTGCCGCCGGACCTCCCGGTCCTCCGGCGTGTCCCGCCTGTTCTGCTCTTCCTCCTCTTCCTCTTCCTCCGTCCCAGCTCGGCTCGGCGCTTTCACCACCTCACCGAAGAACGTGGCCGCCATGGCGCCTCAGCACCTCGCCGCCGGACGGCGCCTGCGCGCCTGCCTCTGGCCACGCCCCCGGAACCTCTTCCGCAGGCCGCCACGCCCCCTTCAGCCACGCCCCCACCTCGCTTCCGCGCGAGGCCACGCCCCTAGGGCCTGGAGCTTCCGGTTTGTGCGGGCCTCCTGCCCC
>CABHPH010092972.1:0-19737 GCA_902168325.1 Peromyscus nudipes | reverse complement strand
ATCTCCCTCATGAACATTGATGCAAAAATACTCAATAAAATACTGGCAAACAGACTCCAAGAACACATCAAAACAATTATCCACCATGATCAAGTAGGCTTCATCCCAGGAATGCAAGGGTGGTTCAACATACGAAAGTCAGTCAATGTAATACACCATATAAACAAACTGAAAGAAAAAATAAACACAAGGAATGTTCATGATAAATGAAGACCACATGAGAATAGGAAGGAGCAAAGTGCCGGAGAGGCCCACAGAAATCCACAAAGATGCCCCCACAATAGACTGCTGGCAATAGTCGAGAAATAACCCGATCTGACCTACCCTGGTGATAGGATGGCCAAACACCTTAATTGTCGTACTAGAAACCCCATCCAGTGACTGAGGGAACTAGATGCAGATATCCACGGTCAGGCCCCGGGTGGAGCTCCGGGAGTCCAATTGGCGAGAAGGAGGAGGGTTTATGTGGGCTAGAGTTGTTGGGACCAGGGATGGATGGAATACAGGGACAAGTGGCCAAACGAATGGAAACACATGAACTGTGAACCAATGGCTGAGGGGCCCCCAACTGGATCAGGCCCTCTGAATGGGTGAGACAGTTGATTGGCTTGATCTGTTTAGGAGGCATCCAGGCAGTTGGACCGGGTCCTGTGCTCAGTGCATGAATTGGCTGTTTGAAACCTGGGGCTTAGTAGAGACCCTTGGCTCAGCCTGGGAGGAGGGGACTAGACCTGCCTGGGCTGAGTATACCAGGTTGATCTCAATCCTCGGGGGAGTCTTTGCCCTGGAGGAGATGGAATTGGGGGGTGAGCCGGGGAGAGGGGGGTGGGGTGGCAGGAGGGGTAACAGGGGGATCTGTGTAAAGTTGAATTATATTGTAGAATAAAATAAAATAAATTAAAAAAAAAAGATTAGTTTTTCCTACATTCCAACAGGTCAAAAATGGGGTAGATGTGGGGGGTGTGCCATCTTCAGGCCCTTGGTATGTGCCTGGGTCACAGCTGAGTTGGTCAGTCCAGGCTACTAGGACCACTCTTCTCAAGTGAGGGGTGCAGCCTTCTCTCCCAAGGATGGGTGAACAGTCCCAAGTGTAGGGGGCCAGTTCTCCTATTAGAGATTGGGCCAGCTTTTCGAAGATGGGATAATCGATGTATGGTATCCCAAGGCTGGGGAAGCTCAGGGTCAGCTCTTCCTTGGTGGGTGGATGGGCTGGTCAGTCCAAGACAGTAAGGATTGGAGCCAGTTCATCAGGGACCTTGTACTTCAACAAATGGTTTCCATGGGCCCACTGTGGTAACACGTGTAGTAGACATTCATCCAGCCTCAGCTGCTGCAAGGCCACAGACCCAGATGTGGTCACTGGCAGCAATTTGGAGCCAGATGACACCATGGCCTTGGGTGGTAGCGTAATACTCTCAGATGTGGATGGGCCCAGCAGCAGCATGGTCTCCAGGTTTCTATCTGGGCCCTGGGCAGTCAAGAGGCCCAATGTTAACAAGAGCCACAGACCTCAATACAGTCTCTGGCTGCTACAGGACCACAGATGTCTCGGGTAATCTTAATTCCTTGAGGATTCTTCTCTCAATAGTCTGCTGGCAAAAAGAAATGTTGTTAATCTCTCCTGAAAATAATATCATCCCAGTCAATATATTTTAAGAATGATTTATAAAGAAGATGTACATGTCTGCATCCACATTAGTATAATTAAAAACATTATAGAAACTTCTGACTCTGCAATTTAATCAATTGCAGAAAACACATCCCAAAAACTCAGAATCAAGAAAATGTGGATTATAGACTTAAGAGATAGCCCAATGGTCTAGAGCACCTGCTGCTGTTTGAGGACCTGACTTCAAGTCCCAGCACTCACAGGATAGCTCATGATCATTAGTATCTGGAACTTCTGGGCATCCAGCGCACCTTTATGTCTTTGTGGGCACCAAGCAATTCTTTAAGCTTTCTTTCAGCATTATCTTTTTAATATAACAGACCCCCTCCCCCATGATCCAGTAACTGTCACTCACACTCCCATAGGTGACCCCTCACTGATGCAGGCTTCAAAGTTGGCAAAAACTTGGTAGTGCTCTATGTATTAAGTACTTCACTTTCAATGAATCCTCATGCTTAAATCTATGTTTAAAATATCTTTTTAATAAACTCTATCTCTCATCCTGGATCATCCTGAATTTCCTGAACTTCGTAAACTCTAAGAACTGAGTTTGACAGATTTTGTGTCCATAATGGACATGAGATAGTGTAGGCTTGTGCTGCATATAACTGTGAGCTTTGGGGATCAACTAGGATCCCTTTGAAGAATTTTAAGTGATATTTTTCTGTATTCTCACTTGTCTTCAAGAGCATTGTGTTTTCTGACTCCTATTTCCCTCTTGAAACTAAAATATCTTTGAATGTTATTATTTTGTTTTAATTAAATAGTTAATATCTTATTTTATGTTTATATGTGTCTGTTCTGTATAAAAGCATGTGCACCATGTTTGTGAGTCTCATGCCCTCAGAGAAAAGCAAAGTGCATAAAAGATCCTGGTACCAGATTTCCAGGTAGTTGTGCATCATCATTTTTCATGCCTGGAATCTATCTCAGGTCCCAATGACACATTGACAGCTTTGTTCCTGGACCTCAACCTTTTCTGCAGGTGAGGATGTCTTTCCCATTTCAATACAGGATCCTCACTGTGGGGGTGATGCATTGAAGAAAGAATCTCCCATAATGAATGGTGGTGATTTGAATCAGATCAGCCACCAAAGGTTCATTTATTTAAATGCTGAGACACAAGAGAGTGGCACTATTTGAAGGGATTAAAAGTGTGGCTTGTTGAAGGAAGTATGTCATTAGGGGTGGGCTTTGAGGCTTCAAAAGCCCTTGCCAAGTCCAGAGTGTTTCTCTCTCAGTCTCTCTCTGTCTCTCTCTCTCTCTCTGTCTCTCTGTCTCTGTTTCTCTCTCTCTGTTTCTCTGTCTGTCTGTCTCTCTCTGTCTCTGTCTCTCTCTCTACCTACAGATCAGGATATAGAACACTATACTTCTTCTCCAGCACCATGTCTGAATGTGAGCTGCCATGTTCCTCACCATGAGTACAATGAACTAACCCTGTGAAACTGTAAGCAAGCTCCCAATTAAATGCTTTCTTTCACAAGAGTTTCTGTGGTCATGATGTTTCTTCACAGCAATAGAACAGTTCTTAAGTCATGTTCCGAGGCTGTGTTTTTGAAACTATACTCCCAGTATCTCAATTTTCATAGCCATCAAAATACTAAATAAATGTCTTCATCACAGAGGTCCATCTACTCTGTAAATTTATTCATAGACTCTTAAGAGCAGCAAATTCGTTCTGGGCATGTGGTGGTATTGTGTTCCCCAAAATATTGTGTACCTTAATAAACTTATCTGGGGTCAGAGACGGAACAGCCACAATATTAAACAGAGGTTAGGCAGTGGAAGCACACGCCTTTAATCCTAGCATTCCAGAGACAGAAATCCCTCTGGATCTCTGTGAGTTCAAGGCCACATTGGAAATGGCCAGGCAAGGTGACACACGCCTTTAATCCCAGAAAGCAAGCCTTTAATCCCAGAGAGTGGTGGTAGAAAGCAGAAAGGTATATAAGGCGTGAGAACCAGAAACTAGAAGCATTTGGCCTGGTTAAGCATTCAGGCTTCTAGCAGCAGTTCAGCTGAGACCCATTCTGGATGAGGACTCAGAGGCCTCCAGTCTGAGGAAACAAGACCGGCTGAGGATCTGGCGAGGTGAGATAGCTGTGGCTTATTCTGTCTCTCTGATCTTCCAGTGTTCACCCCAATACCTGGCTCCGGGTTTGTTTTATTAATAAGACTCTTTAAGATTCATGCAACATGGGCATTTATAAACTGGATGCTAAATGACAACTCTGCAATATTTTATTGTAGGAAACATGTATAAGCACAACCTGTCACAGTGAAGGATTTAAGAAGGATGTGTGAAGAACATTGTGCCTTTTACTATCCATTTTACTAATTGGAACAGAAGAGTAAACAAATATTCCTGAGACACCATGGTGGTATGTTATTTATACTGATTATAAAAGATCAATTTTCAGTTAATTTTCTCTTCAAACTGATCTCAACACTAAATATCACAATTTGAAACTTCAAAACTTCACTGCCAACCAAGTTATGTGGAAAAGGATCAAACGTGACCATGTGGTAAACAGTGGTTTTATTATTTGATTGACAAGTAATAGGAAGAAACAAAATATAAAATCAAGTGTTATCAATATGGACTTTTTTTTTTTTTTTTTTTTTTTTTTTTTGGTTTTTTGAGACAGGGTTTCTCTGTGTAGCTTTGCGCCTTTCCTGGAACTCACTTGGTAGCCCAGGCTGGCCTCGAACTCACAGAGATCCGCCTGCCTCTGCCTCCCGAGTGCTGGGATTAAAGGCATGTGCCACCAACGCCCAGCTGTACTTGTTTCTTTACCTGACCTCTTCTAACAGCCAGAAGGGAGACAACACCAAGAAGATGGAAGAGTTGTCAGTGTTGCAAAGTGTAACTGAACTTGAGAAACCTGGACTTCATGAGGAACATCTTCTCTATGGGGCAGATTTCACAATGCCAAGTGCAATGTAGACTTTAAGGAATGGACATTAAGGGTCTGACCCTCTTGAAAACCTCAGAGAACACATTATAGACCAGCTGTTAAGAGATGCACAAGGGTATAGTAGAGGAGCACATGTTATGGTGTCAGTCCAATGCGCTCTGTTTGCTGCTGAGGCCTGTTCCACAATAATAATTCAGACCTGGTTCTCCAAACACACCAAAAAATCCATGAATAAGAGGATCTTAGATCCCAAGGAGAAATGTAGTGTTGTCTATGTAGATTGATGGAGTACCAAACAGCAATATATATGTTTATGTTCAAAGCATTTGACAAAAGGTTGTTCCCATGCATAGCTGCTCACAATAATAGGTTTAATGACAGTTGATGCTGGATCACAGAAAGGGCATTTGAAGCCCCCATTTAGTTCACAGGGGATGTGGTGGCAGGAATGCGAGTTTTCCCACAGCTCAGATGTTTGATCACTTGGTCCCCAGTATCTGGGGCTGTTTAGGGAAGAGGCAAGCTCAATGCCAGGACTTCCTGGGAAATGCAAATAACACATATGTCACATGTAAATCTTACCTGAGGCAAAGAGTGTATTTTTCTGGAGAAAGTAAGGCAATGGGTGTTGGATCTGAGATTTCACACCTTGCCCATCACCAAAAATTTTCCGTTTGGATTCCATGCTGTGCAATATGCTAATCTTCAGAGCAGGTCAGAATAATTTCTGAACATGTGGCCAGAAGTATTTTTCTGTCTTTCTAACTTATCTCTGTGGGATTAAAGTTCACCACAAGGGTAGAGAACACTGATACATGCAGAAAATTCATCATGTACCTGTTCCACACAAAACTATATAATGTAAAGCACAGTAATTGCCAAGGCTGAGCTGAGATTTGTGAACTAAAGTTCATAGGAAAATGTAGAGCCTACACTAAATATTCCACAAATGGTGATTAGTTATAAGGAATTTGGAATGTTTGTTTCTGGTCCAAAATAGCCAAATTTTCTTGGGAAAACCTTTGCCCATTTAGTAGCTATAGTCATATTTTTTTCCTATCAGTTGAATTTCTTTGAAATGCATGAATAGAGCTCTTCTTTCATCATTCAAAGAATAATTCACATGTATGCATGCCTCATATGGATATCTGGAACAGATAATAACTGAAAACTAAATTAAAATTTAATTAAAATAAAATTTAAAATATCCCTGAAATTTTATATCTTTTTTTCTTTCAATAAAATCTTACAGAAACAAATGGGACTCACACTAACACTTGAGAGAATAAATAAAGGACTTGTGGGAAAAACAAAAGTTAAGTGGAAAAAATTAAACTCTCTAAACCCAAAGGGATTAATAGTGAAATATTCTCAGTTATGTACCTGTTGATTTTCATCATTTCTGTATTTAAATTTACCAGGAAAATTGTAGAATATGGAATTCATATTGGCTAGCATTATTCTTATTGCAATATGGTTTTACGGTAACATCATTTCTTACATATTACGTGTATTTCCAAATATTTTTAATTGTCTTTGTCTAGGGAACAATAATTTTGAGTTTTGGTGCCTTTATATTACATGTTCACATATGCTGAATTATTCCATCATCATATAGACTAAGTTAAAATATTAGGTGTTTACACATCCATAATAATGAATGAATGTCTTCTGTGATATGTTTGAGAGGCTGGGAAAGTCTGTTTGCATGTATGACTATGATGTATATCATTCACTTTGACCTCAATGGTTTTCACGTTTGACTCAAGGTATTTAATCATGATGGGAGTGGAGGCATGTATGTGGGCATGATAGCATTATTGAGGAAAAGTTTAATAATATTATATGAGAAATAAATTATTTCATATACTCCAGGAAAAGGTTAACTAAATACTAACTTTGAAAAATTTATTTTCAACAGTAGAGAGATATTCAGAGCTCAGATTTCCATGCTCATTTAATTTAAAGTGATTTATAAGAACCCAAAAGTTTTATTAATTTTGATTATTTGTATGCAATGTCATCTTTCTGCTCACAGAATCACTTACATATTAATACCATTTATTTTTGACATTAACAGGAGTATATAATTACCATATTTGAGCTGATAAAACTAGTAGAGGAATTCATTCATACACATTTAAAAATTAATGACCTCTCACATCAAATATCAACCAAGAAAGTGCCCCATAGGCTTTGCAACAAGCCAATTTCATGGAGAATTCTCCCACATTGAAGTTCCCTCTTCCCAGATAACTAGAGCTTATGTCAAGTAGACAAAACCTAACCAGGACTTGCACCAATGGATACATTTTGCCAATATTGTCAGTTTTGTAGCTCACAAGGTTCACAGCTTGAAAGAAAATCTCATAGTAAAACTTAGGGCTGAAGACACTTCCTGTAATATAGACAGACATCCATAATTTAAGGTTTGAAATGGAGTTATTGTGTGTAGGGCAAAAATGCCCCCACTGGACATTACAGGCTAACAAATAATAAAGATGAGTGACAGGAATGGAAGCATTTGCTCTCAGTGAATGAGGTCTTCCCAAAACAATGAAGAAATGCCCAAAGGCCAATACAATGTACACAACCTTCCACTGAGACTCCATTTCGAGACAAATCTAGCTTGTGTCAAGTTGACAGTTAAAGCTATCTGTAATCTATCTATCTATCTATCTATCTATCTATCTATCTATCTACCTATCTATTGTTTTATCTATATATCAGTCTATCTACCTACTGACCTATATGTCATCTATCAATTTTCTTTGGAATATCTATCTTATGTTTATCTATCCATTTATCTATCTACCTATTTATCTATCTATTATCTACAATTCTATCTATCTACACACACATGCACACACATACATACAAACATGATTAACTGCATAAGTGCAACTAATGAGTCTATTCAGTGTTGTTAATACATCTGTTTTTAAGGCTGACCACCTTTTATAAAGAGTTATGTAACTCATTGTTGGGGAAAAGTAAATCTCTCTCTCTCTCTCTCTCTCTCTCTCTCTCTCTCTGTCTCTCTCTCTGTGTCTCTCTGTCTCTCTCTCTCTCTCTCTCTCTCTCTCACACACACACACACATCACTAATTGGCTCTCTCTCTTTTTCATGTAGGGCAAAATCTTAGGAGATTTCCCAAATTGTCATTGACATGTCAACTAGGTTTGACATTATGAAGGTCTTGTATAGGCAACCATATTGTTGAGATTTCATTGGTACAACTTTTCTGGCATATGAAGAGATGCAACATCATATCAGATTTCCTGGTCATTTTACTCCTATGATCATTATGCTCTCTTTCTGTGGAATTTCTAAGCCTTATATGTAGAGATTGTGTTGTAGACATATAATTTTGGATGGGAATTCAATGGTCACTTGTGTTTATACATTTAGTCACACACACACAAACATATGTTTATGTGTGTATGTATTTAAAAATAGCAATTAAAGAAAAGACATTGAATTTGAGATGGGGTAGAGAGACAGAGGAGGAGCAGAAGTGGGTTGGCAGTGGGAATTATGGAAATAGACTATTCACATAAAAATCCAATAAATTAGACTGAAAAAAAAGACATCTATTGATTTCCCAAAAATATAAGTGGCGCTATTGCTACTTTTGGACTTTTTTGCATTGTGATCATTGTGGTGGCTCATTGGCTTTAGAGCTGGGTAGGAGAATTAATTGTTTTTCTCACTTGAACACTTAAATAGAACCTTAGGATACTATGTGAGCCAGATCTTAGTGAAGAAGCTTCTGGGTAAGTTCCAGCTTGATGCCTCCAGGTCCTATGTGCAATGTATTCTCGGAAAGAGTTTCAGATTTAAGTTTATACTCTAGAAATGAGGATGTAGCTCTTGACTACTGCTCCAAATCCAGGCCTGCTCTCATGCTCTCTATCTTGATGATAACAGACTAAATTTCAAAAACTCTAAGCAAACCCCAATTTAACACTTTCTATTATAATACTTGCTGTGGTCTTGGTGTCTCTTCACAGCAATAGAACAGTGAATATGAAAAGCCTCTGAATATGAAAAGACAATGAAGAACCAGTTTGAAAATCTCATCACAATAAACTGAGGAATCTATGAGGAAACTGCAAATTTCTACACACTTAACAATGTCTGTTTTTAGGAAAGGGGGATTATATATTGTTTTTAAATTTTCCAAAAGGTATATAGTGTATCTTTGTCATATCCACCCTGACCCTCTCCCTTTAGCTTCCCAAATATCTCCCATTGTTGTCTCAACTTCATGTTTTTGTTTTGTTTTTTCTCATCCACTAAATCCAATTGGTATTTTCCACTTGTGTTCATGTGTGGATTCATCCACCTGGCTGTAGGAAACCTATAGCAATGGCTGTTGCCCTCAATGAAAAGTTAACCTCCATACCTCCTGCAGTAATCTTGACCTGCAGCCATGTCATAATTATTAGTCTCCTCAGTAAACATTTGCCATGGCAATCTGAAACCACAGAGCCAACCAAGACACAAGAGTATAAACAACATAGCCTTCTGACTGTTGTTCTAATCAGAACTTCTGTGCAGGGGACATGGCAAGCTCCAGCAAAGAGAAGACTCTGCTTTCAGCTGTTGTTCTCAGCCTGGTTTCTACTGATGTGGGTTTGTCACTCATATTAGAGCTGCTGAGGTAGTGTCCTGGAATGATGTGATGGGAGATAAAGACTGTACCCACGATGTGGTGGGAAATTCTGCACCTCCATTAATGTTGCATACTCTGGGCTAAATCCAGAACAACAATTTTAAGCAGTAATATTCACCTATACCATATTTAATCAATAGTAACCAAATTTCACCTCTGGTTTGGGGATTGTTTGGTTTGTTGTTTGTTTTGCTTTTGTTTTTGTTTTACTGGGTTTTTGGGGGTTTTTTTGTTTTTGTTTTTGTTTTTTTTACTTTCATATAGGATTATGGCTATAAAAAGAGTTAAAAGATCAGAGTGAGACTGGAATTTTCAAAGTACTAAAGGGCACTGGCTCATCTGTTCCCAAAATGTCAATCTGGGTTATTATTTCCTTTTGTAGGATTTCTGGAATAGAGCCATGCATTGCTCATGAATGGGAGAATTGTGTTCTCTACTGGCCAAACAAGATGCAGTGACGAGGGCTGAAGGAAAGAAGAGGCAATTGCCTTTCCTTATTCTCAGGGATTTGTTTCTTTCATACAAGAAATCTCAACTTAAACAAAGAGAAGGAACATATTGCGGTAAGAGGACTCCAAACACAGCCACACACTTGCAGTGTGAATATTAAATCAGGAGTTTTATATGTGATTGGAAAGATTCTTGGAGCTGACCTCAAAAATTTAAACAAACCTACACACTACAGCGTCTGGATATTTGAAAGCCCCATGATCACTATATTGCTACCTCAAATATTTTTTCACTGGTGACATACATTTTTTATTTCTGGAACTTTCTAGACTCTGTTTCAGCTTAATTTATTTTGACAACTTCTTCAAACAAATAACAAAACCCTTTACTGTTTTTGTTTTTTTAGAATATTTTTAATTCTAAGGAGAAAACACTTATGGCACATGTCTTAGTCAGTGTTCTATTGATGTGAAGAGACACCATAACCATGCCAACTCTTACAAAGAAAAGCACTTCATTGGGACTTAACAGTTGCAGCGTTTTAGTCCATTATCAGCATGGTGGGAAGCATGGCCACTTGCAGGCATAGTGTTGTAGAAGGAGCAGAAATTTCTACATCCTGACCTTTAGGTAGCAGGTAGAGACACTGTGCCTAGCTTGAGCATTTGAAACCCCAAATCACACCCCAGTGACACACTTCCTCCAACAAGGCCACATGTACTGAAATAAGGCCAACCTTCTAATCTCTCTCAAATAGCATCTCTCTCTAATGACCAAACATTCAAATATATGAGCCTATGTGGAATATTCCTATTAAATCCACCATAGTACAATTATATTTTAATATATAGATATTTAACATATTTAATATGTATTTATATTAACATATAAATATCAATCTATATTTAAATATATTTTATATTTATGTAAATAATTGAATAATTAACAATTATATGTAGTAGTCATACAAATACAAGTATATTACATAAAATTTTTAACATAAAACATAAATACATTTTGTATAAGTATACACAAAACATATTCAAATATAGTTATATTGACCCCTTACACTCCCCTATTTCTGATCCCTCATGTACCCCTTACTCCTTTTCACATTCACAGACTTTTTAAATTATTATTGTTAGATACATAAACATACATGTCTACATAAATATGTAAAAGTTGCACGTTGAGTCTGTTTTGTGTTGTTTGGGTGTTTATGATTTCAGGGCTGATCACCTGTACTGGGTAATCAATGAGAGATCTCATTCCTGAGGCAGAAAATTCTTCTGCTCTCAGGGTTCTTAATTTGCATGTAGTTTTTGTATACTAAAATATTATTTTAAATCAACACCACTCAGGAAAATAATCAGGGAGTGTCAGTGTGAATTATTGACCTCAGCACTGAATGGCATAGGGGTAGGGACAATGTTTCTATTCATGACAACAGGTGGGGTGGGCCCTGTGAGATGCACACATACATCCTGCCCACCACCCACCTGAAAGTTACCATGACTAATGATGGTATCCTTTTCCCTCTCTTATTTCAGCCTCAAACAGAATCCTGTGTGTCTTATAAAAACTCACATCCAGAGAATACTCTGGTATATGAGGTTTTTTATGTCTTCAATTAAACATTGATTTGTATTCTAAAGAGAAAGAAACAGAAAGGGTGTGGATTTGGGTGGATGGAGAGGTAGGGAGACTCTGGGAGTAGTTGGGGGAGGGGAAATGGTATTCATAATATGTTGTATGTAAAAACCTACTTGTAATAAACTTTTTTAAACAATTGATGAAATTCTCAGAATTTCCTCATATTATTGGGCACACCTGATAATTATGCAGCATCCCATGTCTACTGATGATATCCTGACTCATGTATGTTTGTGTGCATCAAACCATGTGTGTTGTTTGTAGAGATACATATGTATCCAAGTATTTAAGTATGTAAAAATATAATGGGTTTTCATCACCCTACAACCTATTCTTGAGACAGGGTCTCCCTGCACCTGACTGACAGGTGGAATTTGAGCTGTTGCTGTGGTTACAAGTACAGTCTCCAGCCTTCTCTATCTAGTGCTGGGAGGGATGATACACATTGGATGTTTCAAGACTTTTTTGAGGGTGGTTGCAACTGATTTTTATTTCTTTTATCTTCAATATTAAAGTATAATGATATCAGTCTTTCTCCCTCCATATCTTCCATATGTCCCCTCTGCTCTTTTTCAATTAATTGATGCAACATTCATTTATGTACATGCATATTCACAAGCACATTGTGAAACAATTCTACCATTAAGTTTAATAAAAACAATATTTTCAATTGTTGCTGCTACATGCATATATATGTATATTTTCATACATATATACATACTAGATTGCTTTTTGTGAAAAATTCTACCATGATTTGTAAATAAAGTCAGTTCAGACATGTACATATGCAAATCCATTATCCAGGGGACACTGTACGCTGTGTGTTCCTTTATGATAGTTTTGAAAATTTTCTGAAAAAAAAAACCAGAAAAATAAAGTACTTTAATGAAATCTCCCTCAAGTACCTGCCTTGAGGGGATTTCTATCAGGGTCCAGAACAGATGCTACAAGCAGGTAAGGATACTAATCTAAAGGATATTCAATGAATCTAAGCACACTGAGCTCGTTAGTCCATTCACTTTATTCTTCTAAGTCAATTCTATCTATGCAGTTTCTTTTCTGCTCTCTTACTTAGCTCATCTCAGGCCCTCCTGCTCTCAGTCCCTTCTGCTGTTCTCTCATCATTCCACCTAGTTCTTTCCATGTCCGTCCTCATCTCTGTTCTTCTCACTCAACTCCTTCTAGTACTCTCAGAGAACCAGCATATATATATATATATATATATATGTACATGTACATGTATATGTATGTATATATACATATACATATATACACACACACATATATATATGCAGTAATTTTTTGGCAAAGCAACTTGAGGCTTGATGTTTTCAGGGTCACAGAGAGAGATGATAAGGATCCACACATAAAAGCAATAATTGTCAGCTTCCAATTACAACCCAAAAGGGGAGTGACTAAAGGGTAGTTCTCTGGTAGGTTCAACTAAAGGCTAAGATCAATTAGGGAATTTATCTGCTCAAACTATAATCTAGAAATGGCTAGATAGAATGTTGGGGGTCAATAAGCCACAAGAAAGTAAACTGTCTTTGGCACCACTTCTCCCTGCTGGTCCAGGCTGCAGCTGCTTTCTGATAGGGAGGGGGATATATGCTAGGTGGTTAAGCATGTAGCATTTGGTTAGTAAAAACACTTTTGCTCAGAGTAATTGCTGAATAGAAAATCTAGGAGTAGCACCTGGCTGAGGAGGAATAAAAACTTAATTTGCACAAGAAAGAAGCTTGGCACCTATTGCTTGCCTGGCCTGGAGGCAATCACCTTGTGTCAATGGGAAGTAACTGCCTTAACTCAGTAACTAGCAAATGGATAAAACATCATCCCAGCATGGTGAGCAGTAAAACTCTTAAATTAGGGTCTTGTGTAAATAACTCCGGGTGAAGGTAAGGAGCTGAGGATTTAATTGCTAGTGGTTATTTTCTCTTATCTGTAAGTGAGATGAGCTAATGTTTATCTATGTGTAGTTTTGTCCTTGGAAAAAAGGTATCTTTGCTGAAATACTTTTGTCTGGAGAATGGCCCTGGCCAGATATATGTTAATGAAAAATAAACACAACTGGGGATAGTTATCCAATTGCCCCAGATGTATAGGGAAAGTTGTGCCCAAGATTGAGATGCAATCGTGAGAATACATGTACACATAACATGGAGATGCATGGTAAAAGGGGAGAATCAAAGCTGTTATTGCACAAGAAGTTTACAACAAGAGACAGCCAGTTCATTCAAAAGGCAGTAATTCCATAACACCTTGCGTGATGGTATCCTCTAACAGCACCCTTAATTCTCGTAGGTTGACATTCTGAACTCTAGTTGTCAATGCTGTATACTCTCATGGACTTTTGCTACCAGCGGCTCTCAATACTACCTGACATCCCTAGGAGCTTTATAAATTTCTAGCTGCTAGGTTTTAAAATTCCCATTAACGATGGGATGATGAGACACTTTCAATTCCTGGTAGAATCCACCATATGATGCACATTAGGTACATTATTGAAAACAATTTGGCAATATGGGAAATCAATACATTTAATCACACATGAAGCCAGTAATGATTTCTGATAGCAGGAGGGTTTACAAAAGTTCCAGAGTAACAACTATGAATACTTTGTGCTTACACAATTCAATCGACCTCAAAATTTTATTCCAGTGATTAAGAACAACGCATAATACCGTGTTTCTGCATGTGGGATCAAGGCTCCAATTTAGGGCAAGCATCTGTGAGGTGCAACAAAAAAGAGAAGTTAAAAATATAGTTGGATTTCCTTCATATTTTCTGTAAGGATTTTACATTAGATGAAAACAAGAATCTTTGTGATTTGCTCTAATTTCAGTCCAGTTTACAAAAACTGGCTTACCTGCTTCATAGACATTTTTAATATTTCTGATAGGGATTTCGTAGTAATGTGTCAGGTTCACATAGTCTTTCCACATTTCTTCAGTGATATTTGTTCCTGTGGCTGCATTTCATGGAGGAAAAGTCAGAGGAGATGTTCCTTATAATCACACAAGTGTCTGAATTCATCAAATTGTTCTCAGTTGGGAAATTATAAACACTATTTTTTTGATATTTACTATCTCAGATTTTCTGTATATTAACATTTATCAATATTTTACTTTCAGCAAATATCAGTTTTATTCACAAATGTATTTTTTACTCCCTGAGTTTGTGTTTTCACTCTTTTAATAGAAAAATATTAAAACATCAAAAGCTAAGTGCTAAAGATTATTATTTTTACTCACAGTGACTCTCAACTTCAGCTTCCCTTAAAATATTATTAGATCCATATTGTCTTCCCATTACAGAAATATGCTGGCAATGCCTTGAGTCCCCTTTCACCAAACTGTGTCTTCTACTTGAGTTAAATTTTCTTACCTGACATAGAACGTCATGCTCATGAGTGTGTAATTCTTGAAAAACTTCACTTCACACATCAACATCCTGAATTCACTATTTTCTCCCATCACACTCTCAATTTTGGATGCTAGGTAGATGGTAGTAAAATTCCCTGAAAACTAAAAATTAATACGAATTTGATTCACCAGTCAGAGGATCTGGGTTCCAGTCTCAACAACTTATGTTGACACTCAACCTATTGTAACTTCATTTCTGAGGATAGAATAGGGCCCTTGTGGGTGTTTCATGTACATAAACAAACATGCAGAGCAAACACACATACATAAAATGACAAAATAAATTTAGTAAAAATTTTAAATAGAACAATGGTTACAAAAAACTAACCAAATTATAGATTTTTTCAACTAAAGAACTAGAACAGTATTTTTATATAACATTATAAAAAATTATCACATATGTAATATGATAACAGCATTATTGTGTATTTTTGTTCCTTAATTAAAAAATGCCTTACTTAATAAAGGTAATAGTTTTATATAATACTAAATATGATTGAGGAAAATATAGAGGAAAAATTTAGTGTAAAATATAGATTTTAGGTACATATTACAAAGCAGCTTTAATGCACATAAATAATCTAAAGGAAAATATAATAAAATCCATGTGTAAATGCATCCAATGCATATTTGGATGATAAAACATCTTCATTAGCCAAGGCATTAGGATTGATTTTCCACTGAGAAATCACTGTTATCCAAAGAGGAAGGAGTTAAAATTGTGCCTGTTGGGTGGTTTTATCTCTGATTTCTACACCTTTGCTGCAGCATTTGTGAACAGCGTTGTGGATACACACTCACACACACGCAAACTTCAAAAAGCAACTCTTATTATTGGAAACATCATAGGATTATAATTCATATCAATATTATCCCACACATTGTCTGTTGTAGGACGATTCTAAAACATAGAGGGATCCGACCTCAAACACATGACACAGAATATGTTTGTCGTGCAGGTATTAGATTGATTAAAATTTTCTATTATGTTTATCAAAATTCATCTCTGCATTCTTGAGGGAGAGTGAAATATATTACACAATGATATATTAAGAGTCAACTATGAACATATGGTTAATTATGCTAAAGTGTGTACGAAATTAAGAAAAAAACGTGGCATATTAAAAAAAAAATTTACCCACTTTACCCAGTAAAAATGCAATTAGGTAATATAGGAAGCTCAAATGAGGTCATTGTAAACTTAAAAATAAAACATATAATTTTTTAAAACAGGGGATTATATTATAGCACAGAAGTGCGGAAACCAGTACTTTCATAGAATCGTATTGCTTGGCAGGTCAAAAAGTGGCAAATCCACCACAGCCCCTTTTGTCCCTGCATAACCCCCTGAAAGCCCATCCTTGTACCAGTAAGTGTTTCTCGGTGGCAGACAACAAAGAGACCAGAACAGTGAGCAGAAGACCCTTCATCTTCTAAAAGTTTCTCTTTCTTCTGGAGCAGAAGACCAGAGTTTTTCAGCTGCCAGTGAAATGATGAACTGAAGATGTGTACACAGCGTTTAGGTTTGCACGATGTGCGATGAGCCTGCTTTCACTGATCCTTTTATTTAGTTGTTTGTTTTTAATTCTCAGAACAGTCTGGTTGCCAGTATTTGTAGGTGTCTGACATTGCTTCATTTAAACCCATGGGATAAGAATTTAGTGGAGTGTAAGGTTCCTGAGTCAAAGAGAGCAATTCAAGAACATTACGCTGCACTGAATTCTGATCCAAACAAGCTTGTTTGGTGACATTATATGCAGGAAAGGAAAGCTGACATGAAATGTTTCAGGAACAGCAATGTTGACTTGTTGTATTTCCTGATTTATATATGACCAAGACCTAAGTGCTACATGTTAATTCCCATTTTAATATGAAATATTCAATGAATGTGTCTCACTAAAATTATTTTCAAGTCCAATACACTATTTCTTGGTTATAAAAAGTTTAAATTGAATATCAATAGCAAAGATTAAGGTGAAAAATGTGTCCCCCAGATGTAGCTGAAGAACTTCTCTCCAGGTCCCACCAAGCCCTGCAGTCCCACAACCCACATAAAAAATAATCACTCAGACGCTTATATTACTTATAAACTGTAGGGCAGTGGCAGGCTTCTTGCTAACTGTTCTTATATCTTAAATTAATCCATTTCTATAAATCTATACCTTGCCACGTGGCTTGTGGCTTACCAGCATCTTCACATGCTGCTTGTCATGGCGGCAGCTGGCAGTGTCTCCTCCCAACTTCCTGTTCTCTCAATTCTCCTCTCTGTTAGTCCCACCTATACTTCCTGCCTGGCCACTGGCCAATCAGTGTTTTATTTATTGACCAATCAGAGCATTTGACATAAAGACCATCCCACAGCATACAGATAAGTCTGTATTCACACTGTTATGAGCACTAAAACACTTAGATATGGAGACAATTTATTTAATTCTTGCCATAGGATAATTTCTCCTTCTCTGTATATAATCCTGAGATACATATGTATATGTTTACCACTTATTACACATATATATTATATATACTTAAATAATATATAATATACTTATATATTATATAAGTAAACCTCAGACTCATGACTTCCATTCATATAAAACATCCATGTGTATTTAATGTTGTTTTTCTCTAAACAACTTCCAAATAAATATTTTAAAAATATATCAGATCAATAGCAATTCTTTGAATATCATGTTATTAGTAAAATAAGCAATTGCTGAGCAGTGATTAAATGATGAATATGTCTACATTGAATTTCAGGTGTAACTCTGTGAAGTTTAAACACAAAAATTCATTTTTAACTGAAAATCAGATGCATGTCTGTCTGAGATGTATTCTCCTGTTTCACTGTTTGGGTTTGAACCTGTGACTTTGTACAATATGTTCCTATGCTCTCTGATTGCATATGGAAGTGAGATTTAAAGCTTTCAAAATTACCAGTAGAGGAAACAAAAGAATCAAATTTGCCCTTTTAGTCACTTGTTCTGGTGCAATATATTTTTCCTTTTTTAAGTTGATTAGTTTCTATTAGTCCTTTGTGTTCTCTTATTTCATACCAGTTAGTACTACATTATTGCTTCCCTGGATTAAGGCCTCATGATCATTTAAAGCAATTATAAATTTTTCTGGATGTATTTGCTCAAAGTTTGTTGTAAGCAAAAAACTGCCATCAACTATATTTTGGAATCCCTCAGATTTTCTAGCATATTTTAGAACAAATTGATTTTTTAAATCTGCTGTTGCTTATTTATGATTTGTTAGGTATTTTTGTTTGTTTTGTTTTTATAAATTGAAGTCATTATTCACTAATAGATCAAGCAACTGACTCAGGAAGTAGACCAGGTATTTTGGAAAGTACAGGGTGGAGGTAGAAGGAAAAGAAAGGGAAGATAATGGAAGAATAATATTAAGTATGATGAGTTCATTACAGAGATGTATTATTTTCAAAGCAACTGTTTCCTATGAATCTCCATAGAACAGCCTGTAGTTCTTCAGGCCACCCCTTTGTCCTCTTGAGCTATGCACTGTAGGGCATGTACTCTGCTTTCCCTGAGATGATTTTTAAACAATGACAATTGTATTCTTATCTCTTCCCCAAAAATGACATCAGTGTACAGCCACTTAAATAATGGCTGCTCAACTGCAAACACCACTTTGTTGAAGAAGCTAAGGCAGTTTATTGAATGGTTTATAAAAGATAAACAATGTTATCCTTGGGCTTGGAGGTTAGTGTTGATCGTATCCCTGTTCCCAGTCTCTGAACAAGCCACTGCCCACTTGTTTTCATTTAAGCTGAGCAGGCAGCATTCATAGGAGCTTATAAAACTTGACACAATAAAGCAGAATAAACCCATGTTTATATAACAAAATTCAATAGGTCTATAATAAATTTAGGAACTTGAAAAAGAACTGCAATAAAAGGTTGTTTTGATCACCCAATGGAGAGAGGTGCACTTCAAAGACAGTTGGACAGAGCCACTCCTGTCACAATCCTTACTGTGATGCCCCAGTGACATGAATCTACATTCACCAAGGGGGCACATGTCCTCTATAGTAATACCTGAGATGTGAAGGACTGTGAGTCATAATTACCATGCGTTTCTAGTGAGAACAGACAGACCTCCTGCTTGTGGTAACGGTGGGATGGGGTCTTAAATCCATGTCCTGCAGATGATCCTCTAACTCATCCATCGTGTGGACCATTTGCTCCTGAAGCATGTTAAAAACATGTTTTGACTGACAAACTATGATTTAAACTCAACAAAAGTACTCAAATAGCAGACCAGTGTCATCCTGAAGACAATTGATATTACCATTGATTCATGAGTTACTTAGTTATTCTTATTTTACCTGTCTGGTTGTTTCACCTGCTTGTATGTATGTCTGTGTGTTAATTATGTGCTTGGTACTCACAGAGACCAAAAGAGGATGTTGGTTCCTCTAAAACTGAACTGAACTTACAGAGGGTTGTGAGACACCATGTGGATCCTGGAACCCAACCTGGCTCCTCTGGAAGAACAGCAGGTGCTCTTCACCATGAGCCATCTCTCCAGCTGTGTAATTTATGTAATTCTTTACATAAAAATTAGCAAGAGCATTAATCTTTTATTCAAATTTGTCATTAATAAATGTTAAAATTATATGCATACAAAATAGTTTTTTAAAATTAAATTCTTTTTGTTTATTCCTTAAAACCTCATGGATCTCCTAATCCTCACAATGAAAGGAAGATTGTTTACTATTTTTCCTTATCTATAACAGAGGCATTGCTGCTTATTAACACAAACTTATGTAAAACAAAAAGAATATTATGTTTCACATCTATTGAACAAAACAACCTATTCTTATGAACTTTTGTTAAAAGTCTGTAATATTAACCAAAGACAAAATGTTAGAGAGGGAAAAGTGGAGATAAGGAAAAGTTGATCAGTTACAAAGGTCATAGG
>CABHPH010092968.1:19681-40377 GCA_902168325.1 Peromyscus nudipes | reverse complement strand
AAAAAAAGGCTTCAATTAGCTGCATATATGTCTTTGTGTTCGAGTCTCTTATCAGTTTTCTGCAGGAATTCACGGCCAGGCCTAACATCAACTGAAGTCTCCAGGAAGAAGATGGGGCCCCACAACAACAACAATTCCACGTGGACAATAATAACATCACTAAGCTGACAAACATCATCTACAGATCAGCTTTGAACTACAAAGTGCTCAGAGCAATTTTGAGAGGGCTAGCTGAGATGATCCAGTCTCAAAGACTACTTGAATAAGGACTTGACATAAATCCTGAACTTTCACATTATACACAGACTGGATAACGAAGGATATAGTTACTTTTCCTAGAATTTGACAATTAACCTAAAATTTTTCTTTTCAGAATAAAGATACCTTCGCCCATACCCAGCAGGAAGCAATTTTAAGAATACGACGCCCACGTTCCCAAAGAGGTGGTGTGGGATGGGTGGTTTTTTGGTCTTTTAATGGGTTTTGGGTCTGGGATAATTTTTGTTGTTTGGAGGGGTTGGTTACAACTGGTTATCAAGGGTTAGGAAAAGGGCTAAGCAAAGGAGGTTAGATTTAAGATTCTTGTATAAAAAAAAAGAAAGAAAAAGAAAAAGAAAAAGACAATTACTAGTTTTAAATACTTTACATTGGATTGGATTGTTTTATATTATATACAAATTATATATATTGAAATTGATATTGTTAGGAAATGCTATATGTATATTTCTAATTGTACTTATACCGTTCATTTAACAATGTAATGCAAATTGCTGATTCTTGAATGTTATTATTACCAACTATTAGGATATAAAGAAATGAAAGTTAGTAGTTAGACATTACAATAGAACTTGTAGTCATATTAGGTATATTTTCAGGATTGAGCAGATATATTTTAGATAGACAGGTCATCTTCAAACCCTTCAGAGATCTACAGAATATGGCATTTAAAATGTTTTAATAACTTAGAAAATTTTCCTTTTTGTTATGACTATGAGACATGTCGGCTCCTGGCAGTACCAATCTACTTCAGAGAGAATATGGGCATTGAAGAAACTGCATATGGAGTTAACTTTCATTGTGGCAAATGTTATCCACTGGACAACAAAGTATCCTCGAATCAACTGCTGACAACAGGACAAAATGGACAGACAGGACATGAAACAAAGGACTACCGATTCTTGCCAAGACAAGTGTGGTTATGGCTTTATCAAAAGGCATCTTCTGAGGCCAGGACAATATGGCACCATCCCTGAAGTGGCCTTTGCAATCTGGAAAAGGTACAGTGCCCTTTCCTTCAAAGGCAGCTGAACAGGCAGTGGGCTGATGGCTTCTGATGTGCAATGGAACAGCAGCTGAAACAGTTATTCTTGAAGAGTAACTAATCTCACGCCTCTCAATAGCAGACTGGCATTTAATAGAGGGATGTGGAGAAGAATGGGATGCTGAGATGAAGCCATACATAAACGGTCAAGAAGAATGGACAGCTGGATTAAAAAACCATCAACAATTTCCAGAATTTAAAATCCTGAATCATGACATGACACTAGTGGAATTCAGATATTTCTGGTACATGGGCTGCTCTCACCCAAGGTGAGGTTGAACTGTTGACCTTGTGTACGTCCTACTTCACAAATGAGTCTGTCAGATACGCTAAGCCTATAGGCTTAAGATGATGCCCCAACACTGCCGAGAAACCTCAGGTGACTGTCCAGGCGGCTGGCTGTTTCTGTCAACTCACAATTTTTTTGGAAGTTGCTTGCATGCACTTCCTGTTTTTATTTTTGTTAGGTAATATTATTTCCTTCTTGGGTCTCTGAGGGAGTTGAAGATTAGTTAGTTATATTTAAAGATTAATTAATTATAGTTGAAGATTAGTTAGGATAGAATGGAATTAGGTACATTTTGGACTTAACAAAATAGGATAAGTAATGGAATTATTTTCTCTGAATTTGTCAAATACAAATGGACTAGACATTGTTTAGGTATTCATCACTTGTATATATTGTATATAGTTATTGTACTTTTGTATATAGTTTTTCTTATATTAGTTACAACTTTCCTTTTTTTCTCTTTTTATTAAATTAGAAAAGGGGAAATATAGTGGTATTTTATTTGTGCTGAAATGTGATTTTATTTGTATGTTAATAAATAAAGTTGCTTAGGGGTCAGAGCTATTAGCAAGCCATAGGGAAAGCCAGGGCGGTGGTGGTGCACGCCTTTAATCCCAGCACTTGGTAAGCAAAAGTAGGTAGATCTCTGTGTGTTCAAGGATACTGCCGGCATTGGAGACACATGCTCCAATGTGTGTCCAGAGGTCTGTACAGATAGGCAGTGACGAGGCAGTCAGTAGTTGGGTTTACGACCAATGAGAAGGCAGAACAGAACTCTATTTAAAGGCGAACGCACAGGAAGTAGTCCCTTTTTGGAGAGGTCTCTTGGCGGGAGAGGCTAGCTGGTGGAAAGCGGGTAAGGCTCTTAGCTCTGACCTCTTGGGCTTTCATCTTTACATTGGCTCTGTGTTTCTTATATAATAAGACGGTTGGTTATATCTACATGAGGTAAACCAGACCCAGAAAAAAATATGGTATGTATTCACTCTTATATGCATATTAGCCATTAACTCAATGATAACTGAGTTACAATTCATAGAATCAGACGTTAGGTATAGAGTAAGGGACTAGGGGGTGGGCAAAAAGATCTCCCTAGGAAAGGGAAATAGAATAGATAGTTATGGATGAATGGGTTTCTGGGAACTTGAACAGGCATATCAAGTGGGGAGGTTGGGGGAAAAGGGGGTTGAGGAAGGGAATATGAAGAGAGACAGATAAAATTAAGGCCGTTTGAGGGTTAGTATAGAAACCTAACAGTAGAAGCTTCCTAAAATATATACATGTGTGGAGGCAATCTCAAACTCCAATTGGCCATCTCTTGTTATCAAATGCAGCTTCAAGTGCCAGGGTTACTTCTAATTGAAGTTTTGGCCAAAGAAATAAAATATTTTAAAGGAGTATGTATATATACACATATACATGTTTGGATAAGTGAATTTCTTCAACATAAAATACTGAAGTGTTCAGGACAGAAGTGATGTATTTAAAACGTACATTCCCACTTTCTTTTATGACAATAGTTAATAGTTTTTAATTTAAATTGTATTTTAATGAATATACCTTGTTCTTGAACATGAAAGTTAATAATGTGGTAGAAATCATGTCCCTGAAAATTTGTTCATGATTTGGAGCTGAGCAAGCTGCCAAGAGAGAAAAATACAGTATCAACTAAAACATATTTTAAAATGTATGTTATTGTTTGAGAAAAAGTTACTAATATGACTGAGTATGAAGAATTCTTGCTGTATACTTTAACAAGAGAAGAATTGTCTTTAATTTTGCTTCTTACTAGATAGATAAATGGGATTTTAGCTCTTTGTTGAAAATCTTCAAGTAGTGAATTGTACACAGGGTAATTCCCCAACCCCCCAATTCAAAGCCATAGTTAATAATCATAGATTAGTTTATGTTTTTCAAATTAACTTTTGGAATACTAAATATATACAAGAATTTTGATTTGATGAAGGGAAAATTGAACAAAATTTGCAGAATTACATCATTATGCCTCTCGTTTCCTTATTGCATTTCTACATCAGTGTTCGCTGTGCTTCCTGCCTTTAACAAACGATCAATTATGGATATAAATTGGACAATCTTTGACTAAGAATTTACAAAAGCAATGTGCTGTTCAAAACGGATGCACTAGCTAGGGTTAGCACTGAGTGATCTGACCTCCAAGCACTGGCTATGTACACATACAGACACACACAAGGAGAGTCCTAAGCTTCTCCTTCTGAAGGAAGAGTGCCCCTGTTGTTTTATTTTTGATGAAAGTCATGCATCACAAATGAACACGGTTCTTATTTTGTGGTTGTCAGCTTTGGGACCCATTGGGAAATACTGCTGCAGTAATCACTTTTGCAGAGAGAACCAGAGGTGTGCCTTTGCCAAGTGGTTAAGGAACTAGACACTGAACGAAGCAAGCAGCCACCCCTATCTACGTCACTATAATTGGTATTTGGTTTGGAATCATTATCATTATTGATGTCAATATAAAATTGTGATTCATTTCAGTTCCTCTAATGTAAAATGCAAGTAATAAAGAAAATTTAGCTCCTTAGGATGACTATCTGTCTACTGCTGGTGTTAAGCCTCTAGTAAGCTATGAAATGCACAAAGACATTATTAGCCTTTCCTATTTATGAAGACTATTATTTTTTCCATGACACTGTGACATTTTTTATGTGTCAAATACTAATGTTTTACTAAGTTGTATCCTACTATATTGGAAAAGTCGTAACTTCTCACATTGATTTTTATAATTAATTTTTAAGTTAGGATACAAAGTGATAAGCTTTCATTATGGTGTTTTCACATATATGTCTATATTTTGTTTCACACATTGACTTTTCAAATAGAACGAAATAGTAATTTGGATTCCAAAGCCTATCCTAAAGCATCAGATGGTACAATAAGAAATGAGAGAACTGGTTCTGCTCTTTTAACTACTCAGCTGGATGCACACAGGGAAGCTCAGATTTTCCATCAATAATTTTGTTTGTTTTATATGATGTACATCAAAGTCCAACAATGTAGAAATCATCATTTTTTTAAAGTTGAGGCAAATAATTACTAAGAATGGCTTGCCCCATTGTTGGGAAATCTGCAGACACTCATTAGAGTTGGACTGGGTACTCAGGGGCTTCTGCCAATGGCTGCTGTGGGCGGGTCCCATACCATGTTTCACGAAATAGAACCAGCCCCTATTTCTTTTCATTCTCTGACTTCCACACTGGGAAATGCTCTTTCAATACAGTGTAGTGAAGAGGAAAATTCCAGTAATATTGTTTTCTCTTTTTGTTAATGGATGGTGAGATCAGGGTTATTTACTTCTTTCTGGGATAACAATACACTTACTTGAAAACATGTTCATGAATTTCATGTAATACATTACATATTTTCTCCTTCAATAGCTTGTGATTTTCTTGAGAAAAGAGGTCACTGTCTCATTTATAATGCTGGGAGTGTCCTCTTGTATATGCCATGCACCATGTATAAACAGAGATGTGAAAAGTGAATCCACAAGCTCCCATAGCTAAACATTGAATGATGAAAGCTAGAAATAGAACACACGTCTAAGGAAGAAAGACCTGTGCCATATAACCATATGTCTTTAGAATGTCCTTCCTCTTGCTACAGGACTACAGAGAGGGACTTCATTTGGAAACTGCATAGTGACAGATGAATTAAAGTGAACTCATCCCTCAGGAGGACAGGCTGCTGATGCAATATGACTGTGTCCTTACAAAAGGAGGAAGTAGACACAAACACAGAAGGACATTGTGTGACTACGAAGGCTGAAACTGGGTGGTGTGTTCCCAAGCCAAGAAATGCCAATGATTGCCACAAGTCCCCAAGAAGCAGAGCAGACTTGACTCCATTCTTCCTTACAACCCTCAGCAGGAAGCAACTCGAACAGATTTCTTGTCTTTGGCCTTCAGTCTTCCAGTACCATGAGTCCATACATTTGGGGGTTAGTTAAGAACATGACCATTTATGGTAGTTTGTTATGGCACCCTCAGAGAACTCGAAAAAATGCTTCTCAGGTTCCCAGCTTGGGTAATTTTATCTTGTAATTAAAAACATCATGTGAACCGGATTTGGTCCCATTGTGTATAATTACAAGGAAAAACATCTTCTTCATGGCTTCCTTCACAAGTTCTGAACCTTCTGCTTTTAACACTGAACTCACACTCTTCTTATCAAGGGCGTCCAAGATGTATAAAAGGATTGTGACATCTGGTGCCAAGACAGATTCTTATTTCAAACACGATTAGTTTACTACAGTTGAGCAATGACTCATGGAGTTTGGGGGGAAATTGTGGAAACAAATAAAGAAAATCATCTTCTAATTATTGCTTTCAATGAGGTGCATTTCCTGCTTAGAGTTATGTGGACAACCCATCCACTAAACATGTCAAGCAGTTTGATGCTGCATTCCTTTATAATTCTTTAAACTCCATCTTAAAAATATAACAAAGCCTGTTAGCGCCTTCCCTTGATCTTTTCAGAATGCTATGAAAATAATAATAAACTTCTTGGTTGAATAAACAATCTGCCTGTGACAATTGCCCAAGTGCCTTCTGGCATGTCTAGTCCTTTCTGCTCTCTTTAAAGCTGCAAAGTGCAAATTGCTTTGCAGCAGTAATATATTCTGGCCAAAGTGAAGGAAAGGAAGCATATCACTTATAAGTTGAGAGTGGAGACTGAATCATCTAAACTTCATCAGTGTCTTTGTGAAACTGTCTGTTCTCTGAGAAATTAGCTTTTGCCTACAGATCAGACTTTAAACTACCATTTTTTTTCTCATAGGCAGAAAATATAAGTGTGAAAACATATAGTGATGTAACTTACGTTCACCTTTTAGAGAACACATTTGCTCAGAATGTCTGATAATATTCCATGTCCCACAAACAGGTAATGTCCTATACTTCTGTTATAGGATGATGAGGCACCCCCGCCAAGGGTGGCCTAACTTGATCTTTTGTGACAATGTTTCATAGACCCAAGAAAATAATAATGTGGACATTGCCCCCTCCCTATACCTCAGATCATGTTGCTCATGTTGCCTTTCAGTGTTACTAGTCTTAGGAACTGTTTCTAACAGGGAGTTATTTGTCTTTATTTTTATTTTTTATTTATGTGTATGCATGTGAGCTTGCCTGAATTTATGCACACCAGGAACCCACAGAGGCAGAAGAGGGGCATCCTATCCTCTGGAATTGCAAGTAATTCAGTTATAAGTCACCATGTGGGTACAGGGAACTGAAGTTTCCCCAGACTCTGCCGGCTTTGCAACCATCTGAAGCATCAGTCAGTGCTTTTAACTGCTGAGCCCCTGGCGTTTATCTTTTTGTTTGATTGTTTGGTTGCTTTTTTCGAGATAGGGTTTCTCCATGTAGTTTTGGTACCTGTCCTGGATCTCGCTCTGTAGACCAGGCTGACCTCGAACTCACAGAGATCCTCCTGCTTCTGCCTCCCGAGTGCCGCGATTAAAGGCGTGTGCCACCACCGCCCAGCTGCATTTATCTTTTAATGATGATATTTCTCCATATTTTAAAATTACCCATTTTATAATTCAGTGTACACTAAGCATACAAGATGTAGGAAATACAAGACAGTAGAAGGCAACTGATGCAAATTTACACATTTTGTTTTTCTTAACAATGTTGATAATGTACTTAATTATTTCAATTCTTCCTAATATTATACATCAGCTTCATGCGTATTCTCTCGTGCACTACAACACGACGTTATACCTGATGTTCCCAGTTGTCGGGTCCCTTTCTGGTCCTGAGTGTTTCGTCCTCTCTGCCGTATTTGCAAGGTAGAGTCTTATTTCTCCTCCGCTTGGCTTTGAGTTCAGGATGCTTAGTCCTCTGTCTGTCGGATTGCTTCTGCTTTTCCTCCTCCTCCATCTTCTTCAGTCTTTCATGATTATTGGAGCATCTCATCTAACCACACAGTTACATCTGTCCATTCAATATGTGGACTGAATCTTTCCCAAGCACTTACAACCTGAAGTCTTGCTCCTCACTAAAGGCTTGGCACATAGGAAACTTACAGTTGGTGTGCTGAAACATGGAACTTCCTGTAACAAATCTCTCCCCAGACCCCATGTCTTCCACCCAGTTGAAGGAACTCGTAGACGTAGATAGTAAATGAATCAATATTGTGCTCACCACACACACTATTGGTCACTAATCATAATTTAGTACCAAACATTTTTTCTAGTATACTCCTGCGGCCATCATCTCAGTTTTTCTCATTGTCTTGTTTGCCTTTTTTTTTTCTTTATTCATTTAGTAATTGGCCTCCTTTCCCAATTCTTGCATCAATCAAACCCAGGTCAACTCATCTGCTGAGAACGATCCTTCAGAAATAGTATTTAAACACATAAATCTCTGTTGAAACTCTTTCAGTGTCTTCTTATAAGTATAGGGGGAAAACCCAAGATTTTTCATTGGGAGCAAACTCTCTCAAGCTTGATACTTGCAATTCTTCGTTGCACCTTTCGTTACTCATACTGTGACACCCCAGAATGACAAACCGCACTTCTGTCATAAATACTGCTCATTTCCTCTGCTTTGTGCCTCTCCCTCTATTATTGGGGAAACTCTCCTTCACTTCCCTTCACTGATTGTTAAGAACTCCCTCCAGTGTCATTTTCTTCTAGATGCTTTTCAGTCAAATGCTTCTGTATTCCCTTCAGGGTAGAGAAGGTATTGGGTAAATATTTGTTGAATGAATTACTCCACTTCAGTTTGTAGATCTAGGCACTGGACGATCGGAAAACATACCAACATAACATTAGGATGACTTATTCAAGTTAGTGTCAAATTGGGGTGCACCACATTTGTTTATTCTATGTTGACTATAGTAGAGATTTTTTCTCTAAAAAAATTTTTCTTAAATATGATATAGTTAGTTCCCCTTTGTAGCATAGTAGTTTCATATAATATGTTGACATATACAAGAACATAGAAAGTGTTCATATAAAATTTCTGTGAAAGATGTCAATTAAATCTGTCTCTTTGAAATTTGGGGAATTAAAATTTAATTCTGACCACTAGGTGTAATTTAAACTGCATGCTCCTTGGCTTTGGAAATTAATTTATAATGGCCTTCCCAGAAGCTCACATTTTATATGCAAATATAATGTGTCATCGAGAAGCTACATAAAATGTATAGAAACAAGCATTAGCTCTTACCATTAATGTTTAACTAGACTGTGAGTTCCAGCGATGTATTTTCTTATTACAAAATAAGACATTGGTGGGAAATTTGATCTCTAACGTCTTTATGTCCAGTTTATTCATTATATTGTATCTTTGAGGGTCTTCAGTTTTGGGAAACCTATCTAAAATGTTTCAAAGTTAAGATTATTCTAGGAACAAAAGTGAAAGACTTTGTAGATGTCATGCTTGCTTTAGCAAGGTCTCAGAGATTTCTTCTTGCTATTTCAGTCAGGATGAGACGTTAACAACGCCAAACAACAGATTTAAAGAGAATTTCCCCTTCTCTATTTTTTTATGAAATAGTTGACATATAAAACTATATATATGTATATATATATTATATGATGTGTATACAGTTCATAGAACATGTCATTAAGGTAATTGTCCCCAACAGAGTGATACTCAGTGCTAAGAAAATCCCACTAGCAGCACTAATTCTATGGAAGCTATAGAGTCCAGCCACCTCAGTTTCTATTGGACCCACTCAGGGAGAATGAAGAGGTCAGCTATTTTTTCAATGAGCTGTCATATCCTAACTGAAACATGACTGAATCCTGAACTGCCAAAAGGAAACGGATGTGCTGCAAATCAGTCATTTAGTACTCTTCCTTTCACGTTGTCCTTTTGGACAGAGCTCTTCTGTGGAATTCAGTCGTTTACACTGCTCCCCAGTAGTCACCTGCCTAGTCTAGTAGCATGACTCTTCTGAGAGTAAAGTGACTTTGGGGTGGGGGGAAGACTGCCTCGTACCGCAGGAGAAGGTGTTTCCTTATCTGTGTAGCATTGGAGAACGGAAGTAAGAACAGCTATGGTCCTGTCCCTGTGGCCACCCCTCTTGCTGATGCTGACTTAATTTCTAAAATAGGTGAAACACTGGCCTGGCGCAAAAGATGCCTGAAGTGGCAGATGGTGGATTGGGTTGGGACCAGATTGTTCCTGCCCAGTCTCATGTCCTTATGCATTTCAGCTGCTATTTTTCATTTGTTATAGAAATGCCATTATCTTGACCAGTAATGCAGTTTCCCAGATATTCTGAAATCCTTAAAGCTTGTTTTTTTGGAGAGCCTGCGCTGGAACACCACCGGCTGTGCCTCGTGTGCATCGTATTAGGCTAATGTAGGGTGGAAAGAGCAAATTGACTTTGATAACGGATTTTCAAGTGTGCTCTTTGCGGATGAAATGCTGTTTCACTTATTATGATTTTTGCAGGCAGTAATTTATTTGTAAATGTCTTGACTGCACTTTAATGCCGCTCTGTCTCTGGGGGTGAGTCTGTGTTACAACCAGTTATAGAGATAACAAGGTTAGGGATCCATCCTCACGTAGTCTTTGTCTGGGGCCTGAAACTCTCCTCTGTTGTGACCATCTGACAGGAACGAATGATTCAACAAGCTTTAGCAGCACGGAGAGTAGAGAGGCTCCACATTAGCATATGGATGCCATAGCCATTATCTGTGTGGGCTCCTTCCACAGGGAAGTCAGGAGCGGACTGCAGACTGTTAAGAGGCCTGCTTCACCTCTTTTGTACTGATATGGCTTTGAATTCTTCCTAAGGGTGGGCAGTGAAGAGTAGGAAAGCCCAGACACATTACCTCCAAGTGACAGGGATTCATGTCCACGGGACTGCTTTCTTAACACACTTCTTGGGTGCTTTCACTCATTTCTCAGACTAGTGAGAGAAGTTTATCTTCATGTGTAGGTTAATGAAGGAAGACATGATCCAGCCCAGAGTCCAGTAAGCTTCCCATGTAGCAGTCATCTGGTAAGGGTGTCCACTTTTGGTGGTCACATGATCTCTGTTATAATTCCTTCTCTGACAATGTAGTACAAAAGTGGCGACAGCTGCCAATAATGTACCAATTAATTAATGAGCATGTCAGATGAAAGCTTTCTTGTTTGAAGGAAAGAAAGCTGTGGGAAAATTTGGTTCAGTGTTCTAGGTTAAGTGGAATGTGGGCTCCACTTGACGTGTTTGCACACCACATTTCCACTCCATTTTGAGTCATTGTGGAAACACCCCATCCCACATAATCCAAGTTGTTATGTCCTGCCATTTGATGTCCTTTTTCGTTTCTTTTCTTTTTATTTTAAGACTTTGAACTGTGTGTGTGTGTGTGTGTGTGTGTGTGTGTGTGTGTGTGTGAGTGAGAGAGTGAGTGAGAGAGTGAGAGAGAGAGAGAGAGAGAGAGAGGCCTGTGGAGGAGAGAAGAGGCTGTTGGCTCTCCAGGAGCTGGAGTTATGAACAGTTGAGATGCCCCCATGGTGGGTGTTGGGAACTGAAGTTGTGTCCTCTGGAGGAGCAATGAGTACTCTGAGCCAGTGAGCCATCTTTTCAGCCTCTTGGGTCCCTTTTCTATAGCTGTTAAAATTCCATACTCACTTTGTGTATCACCATCATTCTCTATTATTAGGCCTCAAAGTGATTTGGATTTATTATTAGTGTACAGTTTTATTAGCATAAGTGGAAGGTAATGGGCTTCATTGTGATGTTCGCACGTAAGCACAGAACATACTTTGATCACATTCATACTCTGAATTTCAAACCTTATTTTACCTCTTCAATACCCCTATTGTCCCCCCCCTTTTCCTTCTATGCCATTTCCCTTTTCTAAACTCCACACAGGAGGGAAAACATATGATACTTCCCTTTCTGAGTGTGCTGGTTAATTTACTAACTTTATACCAACTAGAATTATCTAGAAAGATGACACCTCAATTGAGGAACTCTCTCCATCTGACTGACTTTAGACAAACCTGTGGGGCATTTTCTTGATTAATGATTGATAAAGGAAGGCCCAGCCTACAGTGAATGGTACCACTCTAGGCAAGTGGTCCTCATTTGCCTTAGAAAGCAAACTGAAGGAGTCATGGAGAGCATGCCCATAAACAGTGTTCCTCCATGGTCTCTAATTCAGTTACTGCTTTTGTTGTGGCCACGTCGTTAGACCCCCAAGCAAGACCACCACAGAGCCGATATCCGATGCAAAACACACAGGGGTTTATTGATAACAAGCAAGCCCAGGCTTGGTCCATGTCCAACACTCAACACAGAGGGTGGAGGAGGACAGCCCTGAGCTCTCAGGGTGAGGGGTTTTTAAAGGGAAAAACCGCAAGCAGGGTGGTACAAGCCTTTGCGTCATATGATTGGATGAGGGTGTGTAACCTTTGAATTTACTGGTTGGGGGTTACAGTTATCACTTTTGGGCGGGCCTGGACAAGTCCCAGGCTCTGTCCTTGAGCTGTCACGGGGGCTGGCTGGCCTCGCACGTTCACATTGACCCATGCAGGTAACTCTAAGTTGGTGAGGGGTCCCAGGCAGTAAACAACTGGCTGAACCTTGAGCAGTCAGAGTACGTGCAGAAAGGGAGCTACTGCAAGGACTGTGTCTTTTGTTCATGGCCCTCCCAGAAACTGCTTGCTCAAGTCTCGGGAAACTGAAATTGAGGCCTGATCTCTGAGAGAAGACTGACAGCCTGTTATGGCATCTGCTTGGTCCTTTTACTTTCAGGCCCTGAGTTCCTTCTTTGAGGGACTGCGATGTGAAAATGTAAGGTAACAAATCCCTTTCCTCTCCAGCGTGGGTTTGGTCAGTGTTTAGTCACATCAACGGAAAGCAAACTGGGACACTGAGTCTGATTTATTTCACTTGCTATGATTCCTACTTGTGTTCCTTTTCCTGAATTATGTAATTTCATTCATACCTGTGGCTGAAAAATATTTTTATTGCGCATGTATGCTGCATTTTCTCTGTTCTCTCATCCACTAGGGGCTAACTAGGCTGATTCTTTAACTTGGTCGCTGTGACTATGGCTCTGATAAATGTGGGTGTACAGATAGCTCTACTCTGTGTGGACTTTGATACCTTTAGCTACAGATCCAATTTCTGGATCATGTGGTAATTACATTTTTGTTCTTATATTTATTTATTTAATTTTAGGAAACCTCATACTTTTTATCCAGAGTGATGGGACTAAGTTACCTTTTTACCAACAATGTTAGAGTTCTTTAAAAAAATTATTTTCAGGAGTACCATAGATAACTATTATGTGTTTTGATTAAATATTACTCTCTTCCCTCCAACTCTTTCTATAAGGCCAACACTCCCTCCCATCTTCATGTGCTTTTTTAGATCCACTGAGTTACCTAGCACTGCCGATGTGTGTGTATGTTTAGGATCATCCACAGGATAATGGGTAGTCTACAAGGGCCACATCGAAAGCAAACTGGCTATCTTTCCCCCAGGAGTCATCAATTGCCAATAGTATTTTAGCTAGAGGTGGGACTTCATGAGTTCTGCCTTAAGGATTCTTTTGTACTTCTGAATTCTCACTAGCATTTATTGTTTTTTTTTTCTATAGTTTATCAAAACAAGGACTTTGTGCTTTCTAGGAGAGATGTGCTATCCACTGAGTTATAGTTCTTATTAAGTGGTCTGAGCTGGCCTTGAATTCTCTGTGTAGTCCAAGCTGGCCCCCTCCTGCCCCTGCCTGTCTGAGTAGTCATGATTACAAGCCATTAAAACCATCCCTAACTTGATTATTTTCTTTAATGATAGACATTCTGACTGGGGTGAAATAGAATCTCAATGCAGGATTTTTGCTGTTGTTATTTTGAAACAGGGTCTCACTCTGTAGTCCAGCCTGGACTTTAACTATGTTTTTCAGGTTGGCCTCAGACATTCAGAGATCCTCTTGCCTCAGCCTCCACGTGATGGTATTGCTGGCACAATCCACCATGCTTGGCTCAAAGACTTACATTTTGCTGATGACGAAGGATGCTAAAAACTTTTCATATATTCATTGGCCATTTTGTACTTCACTTTGAAGTGTTGTTTCTCTCATTTGGACATTTATCGAAGGGATTATTGGTACTGAATTAAGACAGTTCTTAAATGATGCCAGAACAGTCTTAAAAATAAAACACTTTATGGGTATAATGTTTTGCCTGAATGTGTATTTGGACACCATGTGTGTGGCCGGCGCCTACAGGGACCAGGAAGAGGATGAAGGATCCCTTGGAACTGAGATGCCATGGATGTGCTCAGAATGGAATCCTAGTCCTCTGAAGAGCATCGAGTGCTCTTAACTTCTGGATGATCTCTCCAGCCCCACAGAACAATCTTTTAATGCTAACAACAATCACATAATTGAAGTCCTTTGGAAAGCAAGCTATTCCGGCTTCAGGCAAAAGTTTGCGGTGGAGGGTGACTGTGTTTTAATATACTAACCTTCAAGAGCTGAAGTGAGATGACTTCATTTTCTCTTTGTCTTTGTCTCTTCTCTCTTCCCCCTTTGCCACTTGACTGTATCATACTGCGTGACTGGTTACTGAGGTGGTGTGTCGCCTTCGGTATTATTGCTTAATCCTTGATTTCCTGTGAAGTACAATGAATCTTACATTAGACTCTTCTGAGTCAGGTGGTGTGCCATCTGTTCCCAGACCTGGAAAACATGAATAACAGAGTCACAGAAATCCACAGCTCCCTCGGTTTTCAATAGAATCGATGTTCACACACACACACACACACACACACACACACACACACACACACACACACTGAGGGAGAGAAAGAGACAGAATTCCAATCTTCAGCAGGATCTTACAATCACCTAAAGTTTTACATGAAATCTTTAAAATCATTTTTTTAACCTGCATACACATATAAAATGGGGTGAGTTTGAGCAGATGCTTTTGTTGTTCTGGGCTGATGTTAGACTTAAGTGGTTGGAAATGGTCGTGTAATTGTACATAATAGGTGCATAGCATGAGGCTGCTGGGGTACAGGAGAGCAGCTGGCAACCCTGTGTATTGAAGCTGATAGCAGGTAGCAGGCAGCAAATTGAACGAATGGAGGCCAACCAGAGCCCGGCTGCCAACTGGTGATAGCATTTCACAGCCTTCACCTACCTTCAGTCATAAAAAACGAGGAGTCATTTACCATACAACTTTAAACCCAAGCCAAATATTTAACTACAGACAAAAGTCTTTTAACTCTATAGCCCCCTGCTGAAATTTATTCAAATGAAGAGTAAATTGCTTTCTATAATACACCTATCAGTTGAAAGATACAATAGATATGAGAGTTGCCAGGACCCATGTCTATCATGCATTAAACTCCTTATCCTCTTCCCCCCTCTCCCAGAGATCATTTATTTGTTTGTAACTTCACCTTGATTCCAAATACATTTATTCCTGAATTAGAGTTAACTGAATCTGAGCACTTCAGTTCACTAGCTGGTAAAAAGTAAAAGAAGATTGGCAACCTTATCTCCATTTTATATTTATTCCATTTGTAGTACAGCATCAATAATGAAAGCTTTTTATATTTTCCTCATTTTTTTTACAAATTTAATAACTTTATCACTTAAACCATCTATTACACAGAAGTAACATTTTGAACATTATGCACATATTCAGAATATTTATTTCAATAAGACAATCTGAAGCAACCAAGATTTCCTGGTAGATAACAAGTATTATTGTTATTATTATTATTATTATCATCATCATTATTATTTCATTCAAACATGTGCTAAATCAGTCTGCGTGGCTCTTAGTGAAGTTCAATGCAATTCTGTAGGCTATATTTGTAATTCAATATTATTGACTCTAGTAATGCCTAAATAAGTTATCAGGAAAATGGTGAGCTTTTATAGTAAGACAAATAGCAGGTATCAACCAAAGCTAGCTTAGGTGGAAAAAAAATGATTCGATATAAGAGTACCAAAATTATCTTGAAATATGTCAGCATTGGAAAATTTTAAAAACAAGAAATGCTGTTTCCAAATTCTTCAGTAGCTTTGCCATCTCCTCTATGACATCCTCAATTATTTTGACTCAGCATATGAAGTTGGTTTCTTTCTTTTTTCAAAATTAACTCATCTAATTTAACACATTAGCTAGAGGAAAAAGTTTGTATGATCTTATCAATTGATGCTGAAGAAATTATTTGATAACATCCAATATTCATTCAAGATATAACATCTTAGCAACAAGAAATACAGTAATTTTCTTCAATTAGATTTAAAAAGATGCTATGAAACCCCAACCGATGACATCATCCTTCAGCCTCTAGAAGTCCAATGTGCAATTCATCACACCATGGAGCAACCCTGTGAAATTATTCTTAATGACAAGAAACAGAGTGCTCTTCTCTAATATTTGGAATGAGGAAGGAATGTTCACCAGAAATCTTTTATTTAAAATTAGAAATAGATAATAGATTCTTCTCTCATACAATACATCCTGACCTAAAATATTTTTTTTCTTTTTTTTTTAATTGATTCTTTGGGAATTTCACATCCTGCATCTCAATCCCACTCATCTTCCAGTCTCTCAGTATCTGTCTCTCACAGTGTCCCCTAACAAAGGAAAGCTAAAAAGGAATAAAAATAAGATAAAAAATGAACAATTTTTTTTAACAAGGAAAAACATTTTGGTCCTTCATCTTTCCAACCTTTCCATCACCTCATCCATTTATCTTAGTGGCATTGGGAGCTGCAGTGTATCATGAAGTACACCCTTTTGTCCAAATAACATTATTTGCACATGCTCATTGTGTAATGAGTTGGTGGTCAAATACAGGGCCTGTGGCTTTAGTACACCATCAGTGCTGGATCCCTACCAACTCTCCTGTGAGGGATAGGCCAGCTTTCCATGCCAGGGTCTGGACTCAGGCATCTGCATTACCTTTGGTTGTAACCAAAGCCTGAGACATCAATGCAGACCCTGACTGTGGTGAGGCCACAGACTACAGACCCTCAGCAGCAGTTGGGGCAGGATGATACCATGGCCACAGGTGGCAATGCAGGCCACTAAGGTTGGCATGGTCCCAGCAGGAACATGTCCCTCAGACTCCAGCATGGTCACAAGTGGTGGCTCAGGCTGGAGGTTCTTGTGGCCTTTGGTGACAGTGTGAACCAGCGACATCACCACTGGGTGGTAATAGAACCATGGATCCAGTCATGGCCTCTGGCGGTAGCTTGAGTCCAGTGAACACTACTGTCACTGGTGGTAGTGCAGATAACCCAGATCGTCATGGCCCCAGCCACCACGTATCAGTCACCACCATGGCCACAGGTGGTGACCCAGAATCTGGGTATCCATGTGGTCCTTGATGGCAACCTGGGCCATAAACATCACCATAGACCCCTGCTGCTATAGGACCACAGATCCAGACATGGTTCTCAGAAGCAGCCCAAGCCTGGATGTCACCATGTCCCTGGGTGGCAAGCAGGCCTTCCACATCACCTTTCGGTGGGGGGGGGGGGGGGCGAAGCAACCCTGGGTGAGCTTATTAATGTCCTTCAGCTACCAGACCCTGTTGGCAGCTGACAGGCCCGTGATTCCTCCTGCTGCCTCTCCTCTTAAGGTCATACACACCCACAAAATACACTAATGACTTCTCAAAATATTATGTTGCTTCACAAATGTAAAAAATTAAGACACTGAGAAATTATTTAAACTGTTCATTGAGCTTGTCATACTGTTTTCATTTATACCAGGGGCCTTAGAGAACTATCCTAGACCAGGAACCCACAGCATCGCTACAATAATCTTAGAAATGTGGAACCTATGACAATAAATGAGGCAGGGAGCTGCTCCAGCTGACCCCATACACTGCTGTCCTATTCCCTCGGAGCTCAGGGCACCACTGTGGAGGGGAAAGCGACGCTGCCTTCAGCTGCTGCTCCTAGCAGTGTGGAGCTAACACAGATGTAGTCAAATTTCAGCTTGAAATGCTCCAGTTGAGTCCCTGTTTTCCAGGGCACTGGGCAATGGTGAGTTTTCTAATTGTAGGAGCTTGTTATAGGACAAACAAACTCTGGTTTGGACATAGATAGATTCAGGAGGTCCTATTTATGGATTGTTGCTTTCAGTGTCTGTGCTACTGGTGTTATATTTAGGAAGTGGTCTCCTGCGCCAGTGCATTCACGACGACTTCCCACTTTCTCTTCCACCACGGTTGGTGTAACTGGATTTATGCTGAGGTCTTTGACCATCACACTTGGACGTGAGTTTTGTGCATGGCAATAGATATGGACTATTTGCAATCTTCTACATGTCGACATCCAGTTATGCCAGCACCATTTGTTGAAGATGCTTACTTTTTTCCGTTGTATAATTTTGGCTTCTTTGTCAAAAATCAGGTGTTTATAGGTGTGTGGATTAATGTCAGTGTCTTCAATTCCATTGGTCCACATGTCAGTTTTTATGCCAATACCAAGCTGTTTTTATTACTATAGCTCTATTGTAGAGCTTGAAGTCAGGGATGGTAATGCCTCAGAAGTTCTTTTATTGTACAGGATTGTTTTAGCTATCTTGGGTTTTTTTTTCCATATGAAGTTGAGTATTTTTTTTTTGAGGTCTGTGTAGAATTGTGTTGGAATGTTGAGGGGGATTGCATTGAATCTATAGATTGCTTTTGGTAAAATTGTCATTTTTACTATGTTGATCCTACCTATCCAAAAGCATGGGAGATCTTTCCATTTTCTGATATCTTCAATTTCTTTCTTCAAACAATTAAAGTTCTTGTCATACAGGCCTTTCATTTGTTTGTTTAGAGTTACCCCAAGATATTTTATGTTATTTATGGCTATTGTAATGGGTGATGTGTCTCTGATTTCTTTCTCAGCACATTTATAATCTGTATATAAGAGGGCTACTGTTTTTTTTGAGTTAATCTTGTATCATGCCACATTACTGAAGGAGTTTATCAGTTGTAGGAGTTCCCTGGTAGAATTTTTTGGAATCTCTTATGTATACTATCATATCATCTTCAAATAGCAAAAGTTTGACTTCTTCCTTTCTAATTTGTATCCCCTTGATCTCCTTTTGTTGTCTTAGTGCTCTAGCTAGAATTTGAAGTACTATATTGAATAGATATGGGGAGAGTGGGCAGCCTTGTCTTGTTCCTGATTTTAGTGGAATTGCTTTGAGTTTCTCTCCATTTAATTTGATGTTGGCTGTCAGCTTGCTGTTATAAGGTCATCAGAAATAATTCCCTAGGTTTTCATTGATTATGAAGATGTAATTTTGGGCAAGGATTGGAAAGTTGGGGTCACTGGGAGACAGAAGATGTGCTGTCAGATTTGTAAGCATGGAAAGAAAGAGTTAATGAAGTAGTGCTTCTAAATAACAAAACACCACCAACAAAAACTGTACAAAACCAAACTACATTCTCACCCATTACCATTTTAGTAGTACAGGTCATAGCCAGTCTGTAAGTTTCTGCTTTACCTAATTGCAACTAGAATAAAAGTGGACACAGGCATAGCCCATTAAAAGTTATTTTCTGATAATGAGATCTGCTCTGCTTCTGGAACCCCAAATGGAGCCTTGATACATTGGTAACCATCTTCAAGAAGTACAACATCTCTTTGTTGCTATAAATAGCACATAGTTTATTTTAGAAGTAAGCCTTCACTGTGGAGCATGTTATCACCATTCTACCTGTGCCAAGGGTATTTGTAGTGTGCAAAATTCATGTAGCAATTTAATGCGATTCTTAATTACTGAGTGCTTCATTTTCACCTTTTCCTTCGTAGGTGATCCTTCCTTCTGTGGGATTTCAGATTTGACATTTCTCTATGCAGCCTTTGTGTTAAAATCTATGTGGTTTTTGGACCAAGAAGTTTTTCACCACATTAAAATACAATAGGTTTTCCAACCTCTAATGTACACAGCTCTGATTTTCACATATCCAAGATCCATACTTCCAATTGGGGCAGCCTGTCAGGCAGCCTCAGACCCGTTCTAGGAGAACACATTGAGATTTTGCTTTCTGATTTCATTCATTTTTTTCATTAATTTGACAATCATGGAAGTCAGGGACTCCAAAATGTACATAACGTTCACGAAGCTGCATGCAAAATGTCAAACATAAGGGGGTAATCAATTAGCCAGGCTTTCCAAACAACAGGATCACTATTGTGACCTCAGTGGCACACCCAGACATACTCTATTTTTTTTAAGTTTCCATGTATGTTTTCATAATTCCCTTAATCTGTTTTAGCATTGAGGTGAACAGTTCTCTATCTGTCCTAGCGTGTTGGGGGACTAGGCAGCACAAGGGGCACTGACTCTTCTCACCAAGGGACTTGTTTTCAGTATGTGGGGTTACACTGTTGAATAATGTCTACATTTGATAGATGACCAGAGTTTTCTCCTGCATTAAAAAAATCTGTAAATTTGTTTATACATATGCCTGTACACTGCTATTAACTTAATTTTAACAATTTCATAGTTCTTACCAGGTAACAGAGATGTTCAAGTACTTCATGGAGTTGGAAATGTCTGTTACAGATTTGGGACCTTATAGAAATGGATGCATCTTTCTTATTCTTATATTAAGTCCATCTTTTAAAAAAGTTTCTCTTTGTCATTTGGATTCTAGATTATACTGTTTGAACAATGTCTCAACAGTGGTGTAAACTCTCTTACACTGTGGTTATCCCATAATACACAGACAAATAACCAACTCTGAGTGAATATGGCTGACATTTATCTGTTTTCACAGAGCACTCTCTTTCTCTTTCTCCACCCCATGCACGTGTGCACATCTGTCTGTGTGACTGTAGTAACATTGTCATAGATAACTGTACCCTTCACCTTGTCCTCCTACCAACATTTTATATCAGTTTAACATGGCCATTCTCCTTGAATGTATTTAATTTATTCCTGCGTATTATCACTATTCTAGTTTAAAATACATTGTTTCTTTCTAGATTCCTAAAATGTAGTGTTCTTCTTTTAAGGACATTTCATAACATTTATTTAGTAGTGTGTGCATGTGTGGTGTGTGTGTGTGTGCGTGTGTGTGTGTGTGTGTGTGTGTGTGTGTGTGTGT
>CABHPH010092968.1:0-19671 GCA_902168325.1 Peromyscus nudipes | reverse complement strand
ACAAGCTGGCTCATTCCTGCCACACCTGGTCCGTTCTGGCAGAGCTGGACTGTAGATTCTCAATGAATTGCTGCCACAAGGACTTTAAGCACATACACACAGGGATTAAATGTTTTTTCTTTGATTTTTTTTCTTGAATCTTCTCTACCATGAATTTCATTTTGCCTGACTTTTATCTTGCCTATCTATGTATTCCAATATATACGACACATTTCTAAAACTTAATTGCCCTCAAGATCTTGCTCATTTTCATTGTCAATCTATAACCCAAACAAGCTCATCCATCCATTAAATAGAAGGGTTTGTGGAGTCTGAGAGTACGTGGGAGGCTTTGTATTTTACACACTGTAAATGGAGGTAGCATACATCACCAAAGTCATATTTATTTAATACTGAATTGTATTAATTTTATTCTTTCAAATTAAAAATGAATAAAAAGAAACTACTTATAACCATAGTTTCTCTTAAATATTTCCTAAAATAATAAATAACTGATGTAAAATTACTTCCTATTTCTCAGATTTGAAATTCAGTGTTTATATAACAATTTTAGTTAAATAATATTGTTCAAGTATAATTATCTTTCATTTTCTACATGTCTCTCTACATAAGGAGGTGAGAAACCTAGCGTTCCCCTGTTTTAATGCAAAAAAAATTCGTTCCAGTTGGAATGAAAGACTGCAGAGGACTGCTACAGATTTTCTCTTTGGAGTGAATTAGAGTACCTTTGCCACTAAGTGTCGTTTCCCTGGTTAAGCCTTATGGTGGTTTGAATGAAAATGAGCCCCATAGGCTCATAGAAAGTGGCACTGTGGTCTTGTTGGAGGAACTGTGTCACAGGGAGTGAGCGGGCTTGGAGGTTCTAAAAGCTTAAGCCAGGCCCAGTGTCACTCTCTCTTCCTGCTGCCTGCACATCCAGATGTAGAACTCTCTCAGCTCCTTCTCCAGCACCATGTCTGCCCGTATTCCACCATGCTTCCTGCCATGAAAACAGTGAACTAAACCTCTGAACTGTAAGCCAGCCTCAATTAAATGTTTTCCTTATAAGAGTTGCTATGGTCATGGTGTCTCTTCTCAGCAATAGGAGAACTAAGACATGTCTCTTTTAACAGTTTTGCACATGAGAGTTGCTTCAGTTGAAAGTACTTATCAGGGGCCACAATCTGTCATGTAGTCAAAAAAATTTATATTAGAAAATATTTGTAAAACTTACATGAGAAATATCTTCTCTTAAATATGTCTCTAAGTTTGGTTATGAACTTCATTATTCTTTTGGGACAGAACTAACATTTCCAGAGGACCAGAGACCTAAGTAACAAAATGAAGCTGGGTTTAGATTTCTGAACATGTGCGTACAGCTCAACCAGTGCCTAACCCACACTTGCCATATCAGAGGCAAAATGTACATGGTTTGGGGAGGAATATTTCATGTTCTTTGAACGCTGAAGAAATACAATTCTAAATGAACCTGTTTCAGAGGCTTCTAATTGCTATTATCCGTAACTTAGAACCACCACTGTGTGGTAATTGGTTCTTACGTCTACCCTCCTCACAGTGCGATCGATTAGCTGGCAGAGATGGAGCTGAACCTTAATTTCAGAGAAAAACGTCTTATGAATTCTCAGGTTCTAATTATTAAAAGGTGGCTAGGGCCGATAAATTTTCACCTTCCTGGAATCATGTGGAACTACTTTTATAAAATTAATTACATATAATTAAAAAGAGATTACAAGTAGAATAGTTATTTAAAGTAGTTGTATTTATTATATATTGTAAACATAACCTCTGCCTAGTTATGCTTCTAGTTTGAGACATTATTATTTTTTTAAATCTTAACTAAAATATAATAAAGTAGCCATTAAGTGAATTAAAATGTTAACAGTATTTTCAGTTAGTGGTGGATGGCCATTAAGGGTGTTTCTGTCATACAACAGGAATAATAACCAATAAAACACAGTTTGGGGAGGAAATATAATAAATGCTTAGTAATAACGTTTTTAACTAAAAATGACCCACAGAATATTTTTGTTGTAAATTTTCATGAACCAGACAATAAGCAAGAAATTCTACTATGGAAAAGGAGAAAACTTGCTTTTCATTTTTCTTTATTTAAGACAGGATCTCCAGTAGCCAGGTCTGGCCTTGAACTCCTTATACTTCTGAAGATAACTTTGAACTGTTGATCCTCCTAATTCTGCTTTCCAGATGTTGGGATTCCTCACTTGTATCATCACTACATGCAGCTTATGTGTGCTGGGAATCAAACCCGGAACATGAACCACTGGGTCTACATCTCTAGCTCTAAAGTGCATCTAATACCAGCTTACTGGCTGCGTTTTTGTATCTAACAACTGTAGTAGGAAAATCAGTTTCTATTACAATGTTCACTTTTGGTAAATGTGTAAATGTTTCTGCTCACTAAGAATCTCAAAAACTAAGGGCCTTCACTTCCTATGTTTCATAATCCAATGTGGAGTTTCTCCCCACTTTGTGGTAAAATTTTATTCCCATTGTTTTATAACTAGTTTTGGTTTGTTGTGTAAGTGTATGTTATAAATTTTTTTGATCTGGGTCTGCCCTGGGCTCAGAGGAGAAAGTATGGTCCTGCCCAGTACCATGATGGACTGAGTGAGACTGGGAGACAGACACACAGACCAACACACAAGTGGGACAAGGCAGACAGCCCTGGGATCCAAGCAGAAAACATGGCGTGGCCAGTGCCTTGTGGTGCCGAACAGATGGGCACTATCATGGTGAGCAAATGTATGGTGTGGTATGGGAGAGAGCGACAGAATGAATGTCCTGTGGACAGAGGTGTATCTGAAGAGGGAAAAGCAATGAGGAATTGACTGAGGTGGGTGGCTTGATTGCCACCCAGGTCCATGGTGATGTCTTGGCCTGGGCTCTTGCCAAGGCCTATGTCTGTGTCCATGAACCTGCTGCAGACTATGTTGATGTCCCTGGCTCCTGATACCACTGAAGGCCTAGAGGATAGGGCTGCACAGAGCTGGCTCTGCCCCTCACTGGCTGTAACACTAGGGAGAATTGGTCCTCCCCCTCATCGGCTGAAACACTCAGAGAGAGGGCCCTACACCCCACTTGGACAGCACAATAGAGATGACCCTGTTTGCGTGGGGGAGGCATGGGTGAGCTTACCCTGAGTGCCTGAGAGTGCAACACCTGGCCATGCCCCCTCGTCTGCCATGTGGTGGTGAGGGCCAAGGAAAGATATCCCCCCCTGCCCTGCCCCGTAACCTCTCTGCCTGCTTCAGACAAGGGAGCTGACCCTCTCCTTACCAGTTGCCGCACTCAGGAAAGCAGGGCCTGCACCTCTCCTGAGCTGCACAGTAGAGCTGACCCTGTTGACAGGGTTGCAGGTGAACTTATTCTGAGAACATGAGCATGGAAGGTCTGGTCCCTCCCCTCATCTGCCATGTGGTGGCATTGGGAGGGGAAGAGATGCCCTCCCTCCAACTGTACCACCTGTGGTAGGTAGAAGAGCTGGCCCTGAGGTCAAAAGAGTTGGAGAGCTGTTCCTGGCCCTCACCTGTTGTAGCACCTGGGAGAGTGGCCCCTGTACATGGCCTGGGCAACACAGAACAGCTGGCCCTGATGGCGTAGGTGTGGGAGAGCCAACCCTGAGGACATGGAAGCAGGATATCCGGTCTCACCTCTTTGTTCATCACTGCGAGGGGTGAACTAGCCAGGGCAATGCTGGAGAGCTCATCCTGGTGGTGAAGACTGGAGCGAGCTGGTAAGCTTGCCAGCCCTCCAACCACCCAGGCCCAAAACTAGGACTATGAGTTGGCTCACCCCAAGATCCACCTCATCTGTGATCTACTAGAGAACATGAAGCTATAGGATCTCACGACACAGGATAACAACAGGATATCCAAGAGGAGCCCCAGTGAGGGCTCAGTATTGGTAGTGTAGCAGAAACCAGAGACCCCAAACTGAACCAATGACTTTGCAATGAACACTTGAAAGTAAAGATGTATGAATAAAAGGGTATTTGGTGTGACTCACTGTGTCACACTACAGCTTCCATGATGAGATTTTCCTTTTTTTTTTTAATCTTAAATTTTATTTTATTTTACTTTGTGAGGGAGGTTGCAAAGTCAGAGAATGGATATGAAAGGACAGGGAGATGAATGGGATCGAAATACATGATGTGAAAAACATGAAGAATAAATAAAAAGAAAATTTGTTATAAAAAATGTTTTGGTCTTATTTTTCTAAATGATCAAATATAACAGTCACAATTTGTGAAGCACTAAATCTGAAAGTTTCAAGTGACATTCATGAAAATGATTCAAATCTAACTCTAAAAATGATTCAAGCATAACTAAATTAGAAAAGTATAAGTAAATGATGGGAAAGGGAAATACTCTTTTAAATAAACCTCAGAATTAGTTTTAGCTTAACATTGTTTTAGAAGTATTAATTTACTAATTGACTTTCTTTTTATTCTTTTAAATATCAAAGCAAAATTTTCTCAAACAAAATATATTACTTTTCTTATTTTTCTGAATATCTAGTTTTGTGTCCCCCAAAGGATTTTTTTGGGATGAAAATAAAAGTGTATATTTAGAATCAGCCAGCTGGACTCTGTAGTTGGCATTTTCTTTGGGACATCAACCAGCTTCCAAATAAAACTAGGGACTTATTAATTATGAGTGCTTGGCCTTAGCTTAGGCTTGTCCCATTAGCTCTTATAACTTAAATTAACCATTTCTATTCATCTGTGATTTACCTTGGGGCTTTATAGTTTTTTTGTAAGTCTGTATGTCCTACTTTGCTGCTTCCTCCATGTCTCTCTGGCTGGCCCCTGGTGTCTCCCTGCTGTCCCCTTTTCTTTCTTCCTGAGCCTAAATTCCTCCTCCTACTTACTCTCCCTGCCCAGAAAGTCCATCTATATCTCCTCCCCCACTGTTGGTCATTCAGCTTTTCATTAAACCAATCAGGTGCCTCAGGCAGGCAAGGTAAAACAGCAACATATTTTTACATAATTAAACAAATGCAGCACATCTTTACATAGTTAAACAAATATTCTGCAACACAAATACATCTTTACATAGTTAAGCAAGTGCAGAATACCTTTTTGTAGTTAAGTAAATGCAACACACCTTTGCAAAGTTAAACAAATATTCCATAACATTTCCTTTTTTATGTCTAAATAAAATGAAAGGTTTGAGCTGTAACATAGTAAGACAATATACAATATGAACAATTATCAAATAAAAGTTACATTTATAATATCCAGTCCATTTGTATTTGGCAAATTCAGAGAGAATACTCCATTATCTATCCTATCTTGGTGAGTCCAAAGTTGTGTACCTAATCTACTTTGTATCCTAATTAGTATTACCAATCCAAAAATTATCTTTTTAGGCCTCAAAATACTTTCTTAGATAAACAACTTAAGCTTTTATGTTTCTCAACCCTATAAACTTCACATCTCTTATTTAAGTTTCTTTTCCGCATTTGGTAACAAGGAAAACTATAGCTATAAGTATCTCATTTTCAAATCCATCAGAGACTGAAGGAAGATATAATAAACCCACGTAAGCAGGAAGTACAGAGCAAGCAAACTCCAAAACTATAGAAATGACAGAAGCAGCTGCCTGCCTTAACAGTCACCCAGTTTTTCTCTGTACCATAGGGGCATCCATCTTCGGTCTACAGGCATAGAATATCTGACAAACTTTTCTGTGAAGCAGGAATTTTGAAGGACTGTCCCACCTTGTCTTGGCAAAGTTCAGAAGCATTTTTCCTTTGTGTCCTGCACGCACAGTTTGGACAGCATACCATCAGCAATCAAGACAAGGGCAGTTTCTTGCCCAAATGGCAGTTTTGTCATATGAAATGAATTCCATATGGAGATTCTTTGGTGCCCATTGTCCCTTCATGAAGCATATTGGTGCTGCCAGGAGCAGATGTGTCTCACTGTCATGAAACACCTTAGGTTATTGAACATCTTAAATGCCATAATCTGTAGGTTTCTGAAGTGTTTGAAGACCAACTATCTATCTAAAAATTTATCTCTGTTTAACCTTGAAAACATACCTAACATAAGTACAAGTTTGATTATTATAGATGACTAACTACTAACTGGTATTTCTTAATTATTCATTACATTTTTAAATGAGCTGCACAGGTACAATACCTTAAACAAGAGTAGAAACATTCATACATATAACAAAATAACCTTAATTTTGTATCAATATACAAAAATCCATACCAATGTGAAATATTTGAGATAAATAGTTGTCTTTTTATCCTATATTCCTATATCCCCACTAAATGGTGACTAGAACCAATTGAACACCCACTCCATCTCTTGAGAACGTGGGCATTGTATTCTCTAGACTGCTTCCTGTTATCTAGGGGTGATAGCATCCCCAGGGGATCCTGAGAAACTTGAGGTAATGATCAAGTCCTAAGAAAACTAGTTATAACATTTGTTGTCAGGTCTCTGCATAATGAGAAAGTACAAGGTTTATCTGAAGTCCTGGCTAGAATAGTCTGTGAGACTGGACCATCACAGCTAGCAGCCTTCAAGATGTTCTGAAAGCAGAACTCTGCAGAAACTGCAACAGAGGCCCCCTGGAAGGCTGGATCACCTGAGCCACTCATTTGCATTGGTGTCTCATCTGAAAATACTCAAACATTCAAAGGTAACATACATATCTGTATTTACATAAATGTGGACTGTGTATTGTACACAAGCCAGCCAAAGATGATATTTTGTTTATGTTTGTGTAGGTTAAAGACATCTGTCAACTTTATAAGTTTGTTTGGACTGTATAACCAAATCTCTATCCATGCCATATGAAAGGATAACATGTAATAATAAGTCATGACAACTCTGTAACCAATAAGATTTATGTTGTCTTATCCAGTCTCAGAGCTGTTCCTGTGTCAATGGATCAGCATATACATCACCTGTTTTGTAGTTTTTTTTAGGTTTCTTTGTCTGCAGCCAAGACTTTCAGGGTATCTCCTACAATCAAAGCTATTCTTTTTTAATTTTGAAAGAATCCACAGCCTTTCATTTCCTATGGAAACAAAAGCATAACCTTTACCCCCACACAACACACTTTCTGAATTCCATTTTAAAGTTAAGACATCCCTAAAGTGTCTAGGCTGGTTTAGTTCAGCAGTTCCTTTTACAATCCCTTGTCTCTTAGCAGCTGTCATGTGCTCATCAGCATTCAAAAAATTCAAAGTCAACAATGCACCACTTAAGATCCAGACTCCCCATGCATTTCCCATCTTTATGTGGCTCTTTTGTTTTATTATTATTACTTTACTTTTTAAAAAATCTTTACTTATTATTTTTAAGCTATTTATTTCTTCCTATAACTATTTATTCCCATTTTCTTTTCTTTTTTATGCACCTATGCACACTATAATCTGTTTAGAGACTTTTTCAGTCTGGACCTGTTTACTGTACACCTGTAGCATTCTCTGCATGAACCAAACCTTAAACTGCTAAGTGGAAGCTAGGTCCTCTGCTGTGTGGCTTTGATGGTTGGCTTTGCCCCCTCCTTGGGTCTGTGAGAGCGGAACTGAGAGCTGCATTTAACCAAGAATTGCATTTAACTGCCCAGTTCTAGGAAGTTGGTGCCCGAACTATGGCAAGTCTTTTTACTTAGTTTGCTGTTTCTACTTAGTATGCCGGCTGCTCAAGTGCAGCTTTTTCTCATGACTTTTTTTTTTAATTACAACTGAATCATGATGTTCAGTTTTTGGGTGTCAACAATTATGAATGAACAGATTCCTTTTGTGCCTCTTTAACCACTTACAATTTAGACCATTTGGATTTCAAACTTTGGACACAAAATACAACTTAAATATATGATATTCTACTTCATTTATTTTTATTTTTATTGTTTTCTCATACAATACATCCTGATTACAGTTTCCCCTCCCTCTACTCCTCCTAGTTCCTCTCCACCCCATCCCTCACTCTCTTTCTGTCTCTCATTAGAAAGACAACAGGCTTCTAAGACCGTGTTCATTTGTTCATGGAAATTTATGGCTACAGAGTTGTGTGTCCCTGAACTTTCTTGGACACTAAGTGCCTCAAGGTCTTCTGTTTCTGTTTGCCATTTCTGCATTGTGGAATTTTTCCTAATTGTTTTAGATTTTGTGTTGGGTGGTGGGTCTTGTTTTCATCTTATTATGAAACATTAATAAATTTCCCTGATAAACTCAAATGCTAAATGTTAAATTATAATTATATCTTTTTGCAAGCAAGTTTTTAAAGTAGTCCAATATGTACTTTCTATGTCTTTTGGTTTTAGGCATCCCTGCTAAAAGCCTCACCTAAAGCTAATGTTATGTGTTTCTTCAACTTTTTCCCTTTTTAAAATAACTTTTTTTAATTATAGAGTTTTATTTTATGTAGAATATATTAGTATATATTTTGAGGAAGCAATCCATACAGTTTGTTTTGGGCTACATTCTATGCAAACATTACTTGGCAAACTGAAGGTCTGTTAACAATTCTCTTTTGTTTGCTACTTTAGATCTTATTGCTTTGGAGCAGTGGAGGGAGAGGAGTTGGAACCCAGAGTCTCACGCATGTTAAGAAAACACTCTATCACTAGGCACATGCCCAGCCCCTAGCACCTTACTTTTGAGCTTTAAATATGGCTTTGAATAAAGATTTATAATAATCTTTGCCATATGAAGCAATGAATTATCCACATTTTATGAAACATTTAAAAATAATTTTCATATATACTTGCCGAAAATAAATGTAAAATCAGGATTTAACATTCTTTCTTCTGCAGAATTGTCTAAGGATTTTGGCTGAAATTATGCAAAACCAAATAACCATAAGAAAAGAAAGCATTGTTTACTCTCAGGTTCCAGAACCATTTTTGCATCAAATGTTAAGAATATGCATGAATTTATTTCATAACATTTAATCTTATGGACTTTACAATTTTGAGATGCAAAATCATTAACAGTCACAGACTGATAGAATTAGAAATGTCACTGTACATCAAGGCAAAGTTACTATTTCACAATGTTAATTAACAAGAATTGTTATTCCAGGAAATTTTGTTCATGAAAATGACATTAAAAATAATTGTATTATTTGAGAAATTTCCAGGAATTTCATTTATTCAAATAAATTGTATCAGCCTAGCTTCCCTAGCATAAAGAGTCTTCTCAGAGAAATTTGTTTCCTTATTTGTCTTGGTTCTTTAAAAGACTTCAAAACATTCATCTTGCATGTCCATCAATCCTACACTATAAAGATTTTGTCAAAGCTCAGCTAATATGTGACTCTACATGGGACAATCTTATTTAAACAAAACACTTGAAATTTGTAAATGTCCCTCCCTTAACTCTGTCTTTGCAAGATCTAAGAGTTCATGAAAATGATGGTGTCCTTTTTGTACTCAAGAGTCACCTTGGCTTTGCTATGTGAACAGTCTTGTCTACTAGCTGGCAGGTGACAGTTTTCTGTGTTGACTTCCTCCACATCAGTTATTTATAACTGCCTGATGCAGTGGTTCACAACCTTCCTACTGCCGTGGACCTTTTATACAGTTCCTCATGTTGTGGTGACCCCAACCATAAAATTATTTCATTGCTACTTCATAACTGTAATTTTGCTACTGTTATGTATTGTAGTGTAAATACCTGTGGACAGTAAATACTTATGCTGCGTTACCAATGGTAGTAGGTGACCCCTGTGAAAGGGTCATTCGACCCCAAATTGGGTTACTACCCACAGATTGAGAACCACTGATCTAATGGGATTATAATGAGAAGCTACTGAGTAATTCATCTACATTGTTAACTCTGTTATTAAGTTTCAATTTTTTCAAAATTTACTTTTGCAAAACCAATGATAAAATTAGAAAATGAAAATTTGCTTATTCTCAATTTTATTTATTTGTATATATTTATATATAATATATATATTTATAATATATTTTCCCTATATTTTATTAAAAGCAAGTTGTAACCAACTTAAATGCTCATCAAAAGATGAACAGAGAATGAAAACATGGTACATGCTGAAAGTGGAATTTTGTTTAACTATAAAGAAAAATAAATTATAAAATATACAGGAGAATCTAGATCTAGATGGATCTAGAAATTGTATTAAATGAGGTAAGCCAGACTCTTCTTTCAACATGCAGAACCTTAAATTCTTTCATATTCAAATCCTAGATGTTAGTTTCTATATATGTGCATATGTCTGTGTGCCATGTGGATGTAAGTCATGAAAGGGGACCATGAGAGGAGAAAGAGGTCTCACAGATGGGGCAGGGAAAAGTGCTATAAAGGAAAGGAAGTAGAGGGTAGAGGATAGGGAAGGGGAGCAGGAGAAGAGGTTCACCAAAAGAAAATATGCACGAAAATGCCATAAAGAAACCCATGGTTTGTGCACTAATTATGAAAACAAAATAAATGCAAGTTGGATCAATATGTTGATAGTGAGCATTTTAATTTTATTTATGATTTTCTTTAGAACATATTTATCATTTCATAATTTAATAAATATTCAATATTGTCATAAGTATGTTTATATATCAAAATTCTTTTCCTTGCTTTTGTTAGAAAAATTTCGGAAAATGGTTAGTGAAGTTTATCAAGTGTGTTTTGCTATCTATTAATTAAGTGGTTTATTAACTTCAAACAATTTTTCTATTTGTGGTAATGTTAAATATTTATGAATATCAATAATGTTTGCTTTCCTAGAATTATAATGTATCAGTATATTTTATTTATATCAGAAAGAATTTTAGTAATTATAGGGTAGCAGTGCTGAAATATGCCAGTATTTGATTACTTTTGTCCTCAAATTTTCATTCATTCATAGTAAGTGTCCAGTAAGCACAGATCTCATAGTCCTTTTTCTGGCCTTTGGTCTATTTGTTCTCTATCTCATGCTAAAGCTTCCTCTCCAATTTATTGTTGCATGTAATTCTGTGATTCTATGATTTTCTCATCACTTTGCTTTCCACTTGATTTTTTATTTTGCTTGTAAATGATATAACACAGGAGTTCTTCATTTTATTCAATTTTATGGTTTTTGCCTTTGGATAAATTTAACTACACATTTATTATGTTCAGTGATATTTTAAAAAGTTGTACCAGTGCCTGCATGGGCAGAGGACACAGATGGAGGTCCTCCAGACTTTTTGGCCTGGGGCAGGGACAGAGGTGTGTCACAATCCATCATGAGCCTGCTAGGCACCTCTGACACCAGGTGATCAGGTACCATCAGAGCAAGTGCTGCCTGAGGTCTGTAGATCCGGACATGGGAGAGAGGAAAGGCAACAGCTCTGCTTCATTCTTTGTGGCTGGGGTGGGCAGTACTCAACGAAGCACCAAACTGTGACCCAACCAAGAGTACTGGTTCTGTGTGGTCAGGCACCACTGTGGTGACAGAGCACAGGGTGGGGAGGTGGAAGAGAGGGAGAGGCAGAACGGTTTGTGGCCTAGGGAAAGAGGCGAATCTGAAGAGGCAAGGGTCGTAAGAAACTGGGGTGATGTGAGTGGCCACCTGGCCACCCAAGTCCAGGGAGATTTCTGGGTCTGGGCTATGAGCAAGGGTCAGGTCTTGGTCCCAGGCCCTGGAGCAGTTGAGGGATCCTGTATTGATAATTGTAGCTCCTGTCTCTGCTGGGATCCATGCAGGGCCCTGTGGTCTTGGCTGCCACCTGGGAACAGGTTGGTGTCCAAGGGCTGCACTGCCACAGGGACCATGCCCACTCTGGGTGGTTTGCATGGGCGCCTGGGGCCAGGGTGACAACCTGGCCCAGGCTGCTGCCAAGGACCATGTCTGGGTCCGTGGACCTGTAGCTGCCAGGGTCTTCCAGGAGCCACACAGATGCCCAGGGTCTGGGCCACAACCTGTGACCTTGTTGGTGTCCAAGGACTGTGCCAGTGCTGAGGCCAAGCTGATTTGCTCGGCACAGGCTGTCAGCTGGGGCCATAGTATCGTCCAGGGTTGCAGATGAGGGCCATGCCTGGGTCCATGGATCTGCTGCAGCTGGGGTCTGTGTTGATTTCTGTGGCTCCTGAGACCATCAAAGATAGTGCCGACACATGGGGCCATGTTGGTGTACAAGGTCCACGCTGCTTTGGGGGCCATGCAGATTCAAGTGGCCTGTGCCGCCACCTGGGACCAAGGTGACATCTGAGTCCAGGCTGCTGCTTAGGACCATGTCTGGGTCTCTATTGATGTCCATGGGCCATGTTGTCACCAAAGGCTACATAGATGCTCAGGGTCTGAGCTACAACCTGTGGCTATGAGGGAGGCTGTGCTGCCACCAGGGACATCCTGATTGGAATGGCTTGCACTGTCACCTGGGCCATGGTGTCATCCAGGGCAGGGCTGCTGCCTAGAAACCTGGCTGGGTCCATGGCCTCTGCCACAGCATGTCTGGGGTTCCTGTTGTTACTGAGGCTTATGCAAATGATGGGGGTCTGGTTGGTCACCTTGGACCACTTTAGTGTCCAAGGACAGTGCCATGCCAGGGTCATGCTGATCTAGGGGGCTAGTGCCACCACCTGGAGCCATGGAGGTGTCTGAGAATGGACTGCTGCCTAGGGCCATGTCTGTGTCCATGGACCTGCAGATGCCAGTGCCTAGGGTGGTGTCCATGGCTCCATTTGCCACAGATGGTTCTGCAGATGTCTGGGGTATGGCAGCCACTGGGGAGCATGTTAGTGCCTGGGGGCCATACTGCCCTCTGGACTGTGCTGATCTGGGTGGCTTGTGCTGCCACTGGGGCTATGGTGGCATCTGGGCCCAAGCTGCTACCGGGAGCCATGTCTAGATCCATGGTCTTCTTGCAGCTGGAGACTGTGGTGATGTCCATGGCCTGTGTTAGCACAGGAGTCATTGGAACCATTCTGTGCTGAGCCACTGGACAAATGAGATAGACAAAAGTTTTAGAAAAAATTATCAAAACAGATCATAGAGATATTCAAGCACAGACAGAGGAATTTAAAGAATCAATTTCAGTATTGCATTATAAGGTTACAGAAAAACAGCCTAAGGCTTTCAAACAGCCAACCTAAATCTACCCAGTAGCCTTACAGGAACTTCCAAGTGATAGACATCCCCAAGACTGGATATGAACTGATTGGACTCCTGTGCGAATGTTAGATTTGAGGAGATTCAAAGAAGCAATAATCTCATATGGCATCTACTCATTTTTTGTGAAGCAGATGTTAAATTCATGGTCAACTTGTAATAGAATTATCCCTCAAGACTGGAGAGATTTGGTTGCAGCTGTCTTAGAGACTGGTCCCCAATTACAATGGAGGAGCTGGTAGAAAGAGGAGAGTAAGACTATAGAATAATGATGTAGGGCTAGAGGTATGGAAATCTCCCAAGATCAACTTCTTGGGGAGGGTGATTACACTGATATACAAAGACAATCTTTATATAATGACCACACCCTGGCTTTATGCCACATGGTGGCCTTGAATGCTTGGGACAGAATTGAAGAAGTAGTAGAGAAAATTTAGTCATTTACTAAAGTTATACAGAACCCAAAAGAAACCTTCACTGATTTGTTACAAAGAATGACTTCAGCAGTGAATGGAATGATGCCAAACTCAAAAATAATTGAATCTCTGGCTTTTGAAAATGCTAATGCACAATGCAAAAAGGTAATTAGGCCATTAAAGGCAAGAGCAGCACCCTTGGAGGAATGGATCTGAGATACAATTAATATTGAATCTTATGAGCATGATGATACTTGCATAGGAGAGGTGATTTCAAGAGGTTTGAAGAAAAATAGTAATGTCAAATGTTTCAATTGTGGTGAACATGGTCACCTAAAAAAGGGACTGTAAACAGGGTATTCCTAGAAACAATGTTTTTTCAAGGAACAATGGGGCAACAGAATGCCCCTCCCTTCTGGATTTTGCAGAAGAAGTGGCAAAGTCAGACATTGAACTAATGAATGTAGATCAACAAGGGACAGACAAGGTAATCTTTTGCTTTTGCCATCAGGAAATGCCTTGAGGGACCTCTCTCAGGCCTCCATGTCAAATTCCTTTCAGTCCTGTCCTATCATCATGGAAAAAGCTCTTCCCAGAGCAATGAAAGAACCTAATGCCTATTGTGAGAAACCACACTGCTCTGGATGATAGAACAGCTTTAGAAAATAAAACAAAAATGTAAGGAGAAATTATAAATCAAAATTGATAAAGATTAGATTTATAACCTCCTCAAAGTTAGGGTCTTTCAGGAGAATGAAGGCATCCAGCCAAGGAATCTGAAGACCATTGGAAAATGAGACATTTGAAGAAAAAGGACAAATCATCCAGAAAAAAAAATGTCCCACAAACAAGATTTTCTGCAGTCAATCATGACCACGCCTAATAGCAACCTTTGAAGTTTTTGAAAAGATGATGCAATCCCACAGTGATGATTCCACATGGACTATGATAACATCATTAAGCTGACAAATGCCACCTAAAGACTGACTTTGAACTAAAACTGTTCAGGACAATTTCCAAGATGGCTAGCTGATATGATCCAGACTCATAGACTACTTGAACAAGGACTTGAGACAAGTTCTGCACTTTCCCATTATGCAGAGACTGAACAACAAATGATACAGCTACCTCACCCAGGACTTGACAATTAACCCAAAATTTTTCCTTTCAGGATCCCCTAAAGATGCATTTGCCCCCAGACTGCAGGAAGTAACTTTAAGAACATGATACCCACATTCCCAAGAGGTGGGGTGGGTGGTTTTTGGTCATTCAATGGACTATGAATAATTGTCACTGTTTAGGATGGTTGGTTACAAGTTATTAATTGTTAATGGTCAGGAAAAAAGCTAAACAAAGGAGATTAGAATCATGGTTCTTGTTTTGAAAAAAAGGGAAAATATGGATATGATAAGATAAAAGGTAGATTATTGAATCTTCTCTGAAAAAAGGGGGAATATATATAAGACAAAAAGGTAGATTGTTGAATCTACTTTTAAAAAGCAACTATTAGTTTTAAATATTTTATATTGGATTGGATTTTTGTATATTGTATACAGATTGTGTATATTGATACAAAGTTAAGATTATTTTTGTTGGAACATATTGTACATACATTTTTACTCTTGTTCAAGGTATTTTACCCATACAGCTCATTTAATAATGTAATAATGCAAATTGCTAGTCCTTGAAAATTATTATTACCAACTATGTAGGATAATAGAGAAATGCAGGTTAGTTGTTAGTCACCTATTACAATGGAACTTGTCAGGTTAGGTAGGTTTTCAAGGTCAAATAGATGTATTTTTGTTAAATGGTCATCTTCAAACACTTCAGAGATCTACAGAATATGGAATTTAATAACAGATTCTGTTTTTTTCTTTCTTTTTTTATGACAATGAGACATGTTTGCTCCTGGAAGCACCAATCTACTTCAGAGAAGATGATGGGCATTGAAGAAAACTCCATATCAAGTTTACTTTCTTTGTGACAAAAGTTAGCCACTGGGCAAGAAAATGCTCTTGCCTCAACTGCTGACAGTATGCTGTCCAAATAGACAAGCAGGACACAAAAGAAAGGACTGCTGAACCTTGCCAAGACAAGGTAGGAAGGCTCTTTAGAAAATCCTGCTTCACAGATGACTCTGTCAGATATGCTAGGCCTGTAGGCTGAAGATGGATGCCCCAATGCTGCAGAGGAAGCTTGGGTGGCTGTCCAGGCAGCCAGCTGTTTCTGTCATTTCTCACATTTTTTTGGAAGTCACTTATTTGCACTTCCTGCTTACTCAGTTAATATTATTTTCTTCTTGGGTCTCTGAGGGAGTTGAAGATTAGATAGTTACAGTTTTCCTTGTTAACAAACTCAGAAAAGAAACTCACTAAAGAGGTGTAAGTGTATACAAAGACATCAAAAGATGGTTTTGGGTTGGTAATACAAGTTAGGATAGAAAGTGAATGAGGCATAACATTTTGGACTCAACAAAATAGGATAGATAATAGAGTATTTTCTCTGAATTTGTCAAATGTTTATGGACTGGACATTGTGAATGTAATTCTTGACTATATATTATGTACACTTATTATACATAGTTTTTCTTATATTAGTTATAACCTTATTTTATTTTTTTAAACAAAAAGGGGAAAATGTGGTGATATATTGTGTACTCTATTAAAATTGGCCTGATGTTTAGAGGACAGAACAAGCCACTAGGTTAAACATAGGGGCCAGGCAGTGATAGCATACATCTTTAATCCTAGCATTCAGGAGGCAGAGATCCATCTGGATCTCTGTGAATTCAAAGCCACCCTAGACTACATGAGATTGATCCAGTCTAAGAGACAAACAGAGCCAGACAGTGGTGGCACACAATTTTAATCCCAGTGTTTGGGAAGCATTCATGCCTTTAATCCCAGCACCAGGAAGAAAATAATATGGCTGGGCAGAGAAAGGTACATAAGGCATGAGGAGACAGGAACTAAAGCCCTTTTTGGCTGGAGGTGCTTTTGGCTGAGGAAGCCATTTTCGGCTGGACCCCTTTCAGCTCAGGACTCAGAGACATTCAGTCAGAGGATTCATGGAGTTGGCGAGGTGAGAAGCAGCTATGGCTTGTTTCTTTGTCTCTCTGATCTTTCAGCATTTACCCCAATATCTGGCTCCAGGTTTTTTATTAAAAGACCTATTAGATTTCAAGCAACAACCCTTCACTGGTTCTAGAATGACTGGTCCTACCCCTTGCTGGATACTGCAGCAGGCAAGCTGGACCTACACCACAGGGGAGGGCTCAGCCTCTCAACCTTTGCACTTGGCAAAGATGGCCTCACCCCTCGCCGCAGGCATGTTCCTCACCTGGACAGCACACTAGAGCTGACCCTGTTGTTGGGTGAGCCAGCCTGAGGGCATGAAAGCAACAGAGCTGACCCCTGTCTTGTCTGTCATATGGTGGCTTGGGTGAGTAAAAGATGCCATCGCCCTCCGCCCCTTGACACCTGTGGCAGGTGAGAGAGCTGGCCTCCTGAATTGAGAGTGAGAAAGCACACAGGAGAGGGAGCCCTGTACCCCGCCAGCTGGGGCAACTAGCTAGAGCTAACCCAGTGTCAGCCTGGAGTACAGCAGGTGAGCCAGTCCTGAAGGCATGAGAACAGGTTAGCTGACCCCACCAGCCCCTCGTATTCCCCCTACAGCAATCAACAGAGAGGGCCTTGCACCTTGCCTGGGCAAAGCGGTAGAGCTGGCCCTGGCGATGTGAGTGAGGGAGACCCGGATCTGAAGGCCCTCTCTTTGCTGTAGGCTGCCTTGGGTGAGATAGCCGAGGCAGTGCGGGAGAGCTTGCCCAGGTAGTGACAATAGAAAGCTACCTAGTTGACCAGTCCAGCTACCACCCAGGCCCAGAACCAGGGCTATGAGTTGCCCCCACCTCCCCTCGGCCCCAGCATCCACCAAATCTACGAACTGTTGAAGCTTATAAAGGGAGATCAAAAACAGCCGGATCTCCATGACACAGGACAACAACAGGAATCTAATAGGAGCCCCAGTGAGAGCCTGTTATCCGTGGTGTAGCAGAAACCAGAGGCTTGAAGCCAGACCAATGACTCACTTTCAAGTAAAGATGAATGGACTGAAAGGTAAACTATGTGCCTCAAGGAACCACACTACAGCTTCCACGACAAGATTCTTTTTTGTTTGTTTTTGTTTTGTTTTGTTTCTTTGTTTGGTTTGGTTTTGGGGTTTTCTTTTAAATTTGGTTTTGATTTGTGGGGGGAGGAGGTTGCAAGGGCAGAGGGCAGAGGGCAAATTCAAGAAGATGGGGAGGTAAGTACAATTGGAATGCATGATGTGAAATCCACAAATAATCAATTAAACTAAAAAAAAAAGTCTTATAGTTAATTATTGACCGAATCTGCTTTTCTTGTCCATCATTTCCAATGTCATTTACCTATTCATTTAAGTTTTTTTCTTTTTAAAAAATATGCTTTTAATTAAAATAAAATTGCATCACTTTCCCCCTTTCTTTCTTCCATTCTGTCCCTCAAGGCACATGGCACCCAACCTCTCCCACCGTAACTCTCAAGTTAATAGACGTGTTTCTTCAGTTATTTCTGTTACATATATGTATCTGTATGTATGTGTATCCACAGGTATACAAACATATAACCTGCTGAGCCTGCTGTTCTCATTGTTTAGGTGTGTATGGTTTCAGGGTTGACCACTACATTGAACGAACCAAAGGGAGCTCATCCCTGGGAGAGTCTAGTTCTTCTGCTAGCAGTCATTAGTTGCCTATAGTTCTTAGGGCACACCCCCCATATTGGTTTATCCATTTTCCACATTAGCATGTCCATTGATATTGCCAGGAAGTCTTCTGTGAAACAGTCTCTCCTAGAAACGGTTTATAAACAGGGCCGGAATGATCTTTTCTTTCCTGCCTATCTTTCTTATCTATTTCTAGCTAGCCTCCTGTTGTGACCACATGTGTAAATACTTCTACTGGATCAGAGAACGCTAAGGAATAGTTGGTAAGCCTGTAACAGAACTTTTCACAATGGCTTTTCTTTTGTTTTCCTTTCCTTCACATTCTTCTTTTTTTCTATTGCCACCCACCCTCTTTTGGTAACATGCTCTCCTGGTGCCTAGACGGACCAGACTCACTGCATAGCCCAGGCTGCCCTGGGTGTAATTTATGGTCACCCTCTTGCTTCAGCCTCCTGAGTGTGAGGTATCCATTTGTGTGCTACCACACCTGACTAACAATCGTTTGTCCCTAGCTCTACTCAAGAAAGTAATTAGAACACATTCGTTATCAAAACTCCTGGGTTAACTAGTTCAAACTTTGTATTTTGGAGTCTAATGATTTCTCTAAGAGTGGCATGTCGAAAGGAAGCAGTAGGGTGAGACTTAAAACTCTGGCGTGGGCACAGAGCGAAAAGAGAGACAGGACGGGAAGGGGAGGTACCAGCCGCGATGCCCTGTCCCATGCCGCACCTCAGTTTTCCTTGGCTGGTACAGAGAAGGTAATACCTCCCATGCCTTTCTTGTGAGGATCTGAAAATTACCCCTAGTAGTCGGGGTCAGATTCGCACTAGTGGCCGGTGAAGGGAAGGACGAGAGGACACTACAGACTTAAAACTCCTTAGCTGACAGTTTCAGGAGTCTCTTCGTTTAGCAAACTGACTCACTGCCTTCGACTAGTGTTAAATATATGGATGCCTCTTCCTAGAATCCTAAGGACTGCAGTTCGAGATCAAATATGAATTTCGCCCCATTGGGAAAAACTATTCACTCCACTGTTGAAAAGCCTCAATGAGTCCTGAAGCCAAATCACAAGAATTAACCTGATTTCCTGTATAAAATCACATTCCTAAGATTCCTTATCATTATCATCAATAAAGTTATTCTAGCTGAAAAAAAAGTCAATCATAATCAGTGAAAAGATTTATGGTGCATATATTTATGTACAAGCTTAAGTTTATGTATTTGAAGAATTTTGAATTTATTCACTTAGTTTCTATATACAAAAAAATATATTACTCCGTTTGCTTTCAACTTTGTGTTCCTTATTCTGTTAACAGCGTTTTAAAAGGTCCTTTTGAACCTGAAGCCTCTACTGTCTTTCTGAGAATATATGAATAATTACAGAAGCTATGCGAGTCATTTCTTTTATATCAGAAAATTAGCTCTTCTTTT
>CABHPH010092963.1:0-10677 GCA_902168325.1 Peromyscus nudipes | reverse complement strand
TAAATAAATAAATAAATAAATAAATAAATAAATAAATAAATAAATAAGTAAAAATAAAAAGCAAAAAGTGGCCCGGGGATATAGTTCAATTGATTAACACTTGACCAAATATGAATAAGGCCCTGAGTTCAATAGCTAGTACTGAAAAAACATTATAAAAAATCAAGACATGGTGGGTGGTATATGCAAATAATTCCAGTATTGAGGACGCTAAGGCAGGAACTTACAAAAATATTACATTTATTTGTTTGTGTACATGGATGTGTATGTGTATTTACAGGGGCACACATATGCACAAGCATGGAAGCCAGAGGACTCGAAGGAGTTGGCTTTCTCATTGTACCATGTGAGTCCAGGGATAGACCCAGGCTGTCAGGCTTGATATGCTGAGCCATCTCATTGGCCTCCCCAAAATACTTGAAATCAATTATTTAAATTATATTTAGGAAAGCTGAGAGTGGTGGTGTAGGCCTATAATACTAGTACTCAAGAAGCTGAGGCAGAAGGATCCAGAATTTGAGGCCAGCCTGAATAATGAGTGAGTAAAGACTATCCTTAATTACATAGTGAGTCTGAGGCCAGCCTGAACTACAGGAGATCCTGTTTCAAACAAACGGAAACCAACAGAAATGTCTTCAGTAGTTTGGCATGGTACAGGCCTGTAATCTCAGCATTTGGGAGGCAGGGGCAAAAGGACTAAGATTTTAGTGAGATCTTGTCTCAAAAAGTTATGTAGAGGGCCTGGAGAGATGGCTTAGAGTTAAGAGCAGTGGCTGCTCTTCCAGAGGTCCTGAGTTCAATTCCCAGCAACCACATGATGGCTCACAACCATCTATAAGGAGATCTAGTGCCGTCTTCTGGTGTGCAGGCATACATGCAGGCAGAACATTGTATACATAATAAATTAATAAGTAAATCTTTAAAAAAAAAAAAGGTAATATAGAAAACATGTCAAGCTGGGCATAGTGGCGCATGCCTTTAATCCCAGCACTCAGGAGGCAGAGGCAGGCGGATCTCTGTGAGTTTGAGGACAGCCTGGGCTGCATAGTGAGTTTTAGGCCAACCTTGGCTACAGTATGACTTTCTCAAAAACAAAAGCAAGGGTCTGGAGAGATGGTTCAGTGTTAAAAGCATTTGCTGTTCTTTCAGAGGACCTCACAACTGCCTGAAACTCCAGCTCCAGGGGGATCTGATATCTTTTGGCCTTTGATAATTCTCCACTCCTCTGCTCGTATATACACACACAAACAAATATATGCACACATACACAGAAATAAGTATAATAAAATAAGGACTGAACGAGATGGCTCTGTGGTTAAGCTCACTTCCTGCTCTTCCCAAAGACCCAGGTTCAGTTCCCAGCACCCATATGAGGGGACTTACAATTGCTTATAACTCCAGTTCCAGGGCACCTAATACCCTCTGCTGTCTTCCGTAAGCATGCCTGTAGTGAACATACTTATAGACAGGCACACATGCATACATATAAAATAAACAAATAAATACTGTTTTTGAGATTAGACTTACATATTTTACTTTATGTTTTTATTTTTATTTATGAATGTTTTCCCTGCATGCATCAGGAGTTCAGAGCCAATCTTGGCTACATGGTGAGTTCAAGGGCAACATCAGCTGCATAAGAACCCTTTATCAAAATAGCAGCAGCAACAAAATTTCTGGAGCTGAAAAATATAGGAATATAAAACATACTAGAGTCTGTCCAAAGCATATTGGGAGATACAGTAGCACATGCTCATGATTCCAGCAGGAAAAATCTAATCAGGATTATCTCAACCATATAAGGAGGCCTTCTCTCAAAAATAAAAAAACAAGCATATTTGGCAGGCAGAAGAATGAAATAGCAAAGATGCATATAAATAACTTGAAATGATCTCCTCTAGGCTAGAAATGTAGCTTAGCTTAGTGGTAGCGTGCTTGTATAGCGTGTGTGAGAGGCCCGGGGTTTGATCCTCAGCACCACACAGGCACACACAAATCCAATCAGTAAAGCAGCAAGAATGAAGAAAACCTAAGAAACCTGTGGGATGTAATTAAACATGCAGTGCATGCAAAAGGAAAATTCCAGAAAGCAAGAAGATAAAAAGGCAGAAAGAACATAGGGCAGGGCTGGACATAATAGTGACGGCTGTAATCACCGCACATCAGAGGTGGAGGCAGGAAGATCAGGAATTCAAGATGGTCCTTGACTACAGGAGACTGTCTCTCAATAAGTGAAGTGCTGAAAGATGACTGGCTTTGTATCTCAGATTAATTGCTTAGCACACACAAGTATTCTAGCTTGATTCCCAGCACCAGAAACACACACACACACACACACACACAGATAAAGTACTGAAAGAAAAAGAAGTATCATCCAAGAATTCTGTATGTGGCATAACAGTTCATCCTAGCAGGGGAAAAGGAGGCTGGTGACATAGCTTAGTAGTAGAACATATGCCTAGCATGCATGAAGTCCCAGGTTCAATCCTTAGCCCCACAAAACAACAACAACAACAACAACAACAACAACCAACGCTAGCCCACCACAAAAACAAATGAAGGAACAATTAAGACATTCTTAGGTAATTAAGAGTTGAGGAGAGCCTCACTAACAGATTATAAGACATGGAAATGAGAATCTCAGGTGTTGAAGACAACAAATTAATCCAATAAGAAAACCTGTGTAGCCATGTTAATCTCTGACAACATAGACTTTAAAACAAAACTCAGTAGAAGAGATAGGGAGCACAGTATATAAATGTTAAAGGAAAATCCACTAAAAGGACATTGCAATTGGAAATAGTTATGCACCAAATACAAACACACCCAAGTTCATAAGAAACACTTAAAGAAAAAAAAAGACAGTCCTGGCTGTCCTGGTACTCACTAAGTTGACCAGGCTGGCCTCGAACTCAACGAGATCCTCTTGCTCCTGCCTCTTGAGTGTTGGGATTAAAGAAGTGCACGACTATGTCCGGCTAAAAGAAATACTTCTGCAGGGCGTTCTGAGACCACCATGGCCAGCAGAGTAACTATCCATGGAAGACAAGAACATAATTTGGTTCAGCACAACTAAGTAGTCAGTGTTGGTTTAAACTTAGAGAGTCTGAACACAGGTAGTTTATTTTAGGCATATGTAAAAGTAAGCACAGCGCCGGGCGTTGGTGGCGCACGCCTTTAATCCCAGCACTCGGGAGGCAGAGGCAGCAGATCTCTGTGAGTTCGAGGCCAGCCTGGGCTACCAAGTGAGCTCCAGGAAAGGTGCAAAGCTACACAGAGAAACCCTGTCTCGAAAAACCAAAAAAAAAAAAAAAAAAAAAAAAAAGGTAAGCATTTGATGAAAATTTTCCTGGTGATAATTAACTCAATCCTGTGTGAACAATAAAGCTTAAGCATGACTACAGCGAAATTCTTTGTAAAGTACATGTGACATCTTCGATAAAGATGGATTCCGTAGATTGATTACATGTGGCACTTTCCACAGTAAGAGCCTGAGGAGGATCAAGTGTGTTCTCAGCCACAGAAACACTGCAAAAGTCACCAGGCTATTAACCATATCAGCTCCCAGACTTCTGGGCAGTTGACAGGTTATGCATTCCTCATTTTGAAGAGACAGCCCTGTGTGTTTAACACTTCTGTTTGCCCTAGTGCTTATCTGTGAGCACAAGGACCTCCCTGCCTCCTACACACTTCTACAGCAAAAATCACTTGTTGACCTAACACGGTAATAGTGGGGACTTCTGCACAATAAATACTCTCATCAATAGACAGGCCATTCAGATAAAAACTAAACAGCTGAGTGATATTCTATTGTGTAAATGTACCACATTTTCTGTATCCATTCATCAGTTGACAGATACCTAGGCTGTTTGCAATTTCTGGCTATTATGAATAAAGCTACAATGAACACGGTTGAGCAAGTGTCTCTGTAGTAGGATGGAGTGTCCTTTGGGTCTATGCCCAAGAGTGGTATAGCTGGATCTTGAGGTAGATCAGTTCCCATCTTCCTGAGGAACTACCATGCTGATTTCCATAGTGGCTGTACAAATATGTACTCCCATCAGAAATGAATAAGTGTTCTCCTTTCCTCTTGTCCCTGTGAACATGTGCTATTATTTGTTTTATTGATCTTGACCATTCTGTTTGATCTAAGATGAAATCTCAAAGTAGTTTTGATCTGCATTTTCCTGATAGCTAAAGATGTTGAACACTTCTTAAAGTGTTTCTCAGCCATTTGTGTTTCTTCTTGTGAGAATTCTCTGTTTAGATTTGTACCTCATTTTAAAAATTGGGTTATTTTTCTCAATATCCAGATTTTTAAGTTCTTTACATGTTTTGAATATTAGCGCTCTATTGAATGTGTAGTTGGTAGGCTGCCACTTTGTCTGAATAATGGTGTCCTTTGCTATACAGAAGCTTTTCAAATGATAGGGTTCCACTTATTAATTTTGGTTTTGCTGTCTGTGTTATCATTTTCTTGTTCAGAAAGTCCTTTCCTGTGACAATGAGTTCAAGAGTATTCCCCACTCTCTCTACTATCAGATTCAGGGTTATCTGGTCTCATGTTGAGGTCTTTGATCCCTATGGAGTTTTGTGCAGGGAGATAAATATAGATCTATTTCAATCTTGTAACATGTAGCCATCCAGTTTGACCAGAATCATTTGTTGAAGATGCTATCTTTTCTCTAGTATGTATTTATTGCTTCTTTGTCAAAAATCAGGTGTCCATAAGTGTGTGGATTTATGTCTAGGTCTCAATTCAATTCCATTGATGAATGAATATGTCTGTTTTTATGCCAATACCATACTATTTTTATTACTATTGAAGAACCAAAGCACCCCCATTTCAAGCAAGCCCCTCACCCCAGCTTGAAACAGGCGTGAGTTTCAAAATTCTTACAGCTGCTGACATAGGTCCCAGGACAAAGTCAGGATGTTTGAAGAGCCACCTGGTAGCAACTGATTAACCATAGAATGCCCCAATGCTGGAGATGGTCAAAAGTACAAAGTCAGGATGTTTGAAGAGCTATCTGGTAGCAATTGATTAACCACAGAATGCCCCAATGCCGGAGATGGTCTATAAAGTTTGACAACCAACCAGTCAAAACTACAAAGTAAGATAACACAGAAAATCTGGAAAGCCCCTAATACTTGAGCCAATCAGAATTGTACCCGTACTAGCACCCCTAACTGATGTAGCCTTGTGGGTTTTTCCTTTAAAAACTGAGCTTGCAGAGGGGCAGGCACCTCCTCCAGCCTCTACTATTTTGGATGGCTTGTCGATGTCCCTGCCACGCGGCTTAAACTGCTTCAATAAGCCTTGCTTTTGCATTTCGGTGAGTTTGTGTCTCTGGTGGTCTCTTCGGGGGTCTCGCGCCCAGGGCACAACATTTGGAGGCTCATCTGGGATTTTGGGGGACCCCAGAGACCCCGCAACCCGAAGGTTTACAACGGCTGATCGGGTGAGTCTGTCTGTCTGTCTGTCTGTCTTGTCTTGTCTGTTTGTTGTTTCTGTTTTCTGTTTCTCTTTTCTGATTGCTGCTGGCAGCTGTCTGAGCTGTATCTGAGAGGTTCTGCTTTGGTGGATGCGCTGTAAAAGCGAACCCAGAGGAGTCGGGAGACGTCCCCTCTCCTTGTCTGGGCAGGGGTCTCAAGACTGAGGCCACTTTGCCAGGGACCCACGAGGGTCCTGTCTGTGTATCTGAAAACTCTGGGGATCGGGAGACTCTGTAGACTTGTCCCCATCTCATCTGTACCATCTTTGGCATAATTGAAGCTCCCTCTCTGGACACCTGGTCTGCCTGGACCATCTGTCCTCGGAATTCTGTAAGGGGCCCTTGTTCTTCCTTTTTGTCTGACTGTCTTGTTCGTCAATGTAATTTGTTATGTTTCTGCTCATCATTCGTTTGCTAACACACTGCAGACCGTGACACAAGGGGGTTTTGTCTGCAGGCGCCAGGAGAGCTGTTTTGTTCTCTTGTCTTATGTTGTAAAAAAATGTTTGTTTGCCTTTCTGTTGGAATGTCCTACCTATATGAATGTGTAAGTGTGTAAGAACTGTGGCCACATGTATGTATGCTTTATGTCTGAGCTTGTGTGTGCGTTGCGACTCATGGGCCGGATGGCCAACAAAAGAGACAGAGGTCCCTTTGGTTGAACTGGGACAGACTAACAGAATTCCCCCATTGCTTTCTTGCTCTCTGACCAGAGTTCAGGCAGCTGGCAGGAACTCGCAGCAATGAGTCTGGCAGGCAGCAGCTGTGCAGCTCAGGACATCACTGTGTGGGTGCTAGGACGGTTATGAGCATCTTCGGGCCCGGACATGGCCAGCAGGTTCTGGCTGGGCTCCCAGGTGGAGAGCCATGGGGCAGAGCTGGCAGGAGCCAGCATGGGACTCAAGGAGCTCAGAGTGTGCCTGAACGGGGCAGGGGCTAATGGAGAACTAACTGCCCTCCAGGGTCACAGCTAAGGAGTGGCCTACAGGTCTGTGGGTCCAGCCGGGGACAGGGAGTCCCTTCCAACCCACCACTCTCGTGAACTTGAAAATCTGAGGTTAACAGTGATCTTCTTTCCCCATGGTGCGCACCTTCCCGGTCTTCTTCCTCTCCCATGCTGTTGGGCGGGGGCTCCCAAGACCTGCCCTGGGGCTAAAACCTGATCAAGGTTTGGCTCCCAGAATTAAATGAAATGTCACTGCCTATGGTTGCTAAGCTACCGAGGCTATGTTATAAGGCTAACCAACAGTTTCTTGTCTGTGGTACAGTGCTGATGCAAATTTAGAGTTATTCTTGTTATGGTATATGCATGTATTTCTGTTCTTATTTAAAATATTGTAACTTTACAATACATTCTAGATTACCAAGGGAAATCATAAGAAAGACTCTGGTAAGAGTTTCTATGTTTAAAAAAAAAGACAGAATTTGTCTGGAGTAATGTCTGAGGGATCAAAGGAATGGTTTGAGGGTACATGAAAAGTTGTAGAAAGTCAGAGGGGATGTGATATGAACTATGTTTGTTATGGTTCCTTATACCTGCAAATACTGATTTTAAAAGTTAATTCTGGTTGGTTTTCATTTTAAAAGTGGCTAATGATTCTGCAAACTGTTTATGTATGTATATATGTGGACAGGTATGTAACTTGGATTTAACTATATATGTAAATATAAGCAAGCTTTAACTATACGTATGTGTGTGTAACGTGGATCCAACTGTAAGTATGTGTGCAAGTAATTATTGTTTAAAAAAACATGCTTTAAATAGCAACCACGTGGCTTTCTCCATCTTGGCTGGTGACCTCATGGGCAGCCATGTGGCTAACAACCATCTCTAACTAAGGTTATAAAGATCCATTCAAGTTAACAAAAGCTAACTTAAGAGATTTACACCTAAGTACTTATGTCTTTACCAAGTGTTCAACACCAAGCTTCTAAAAAATTTAAATAGATGACAACATATGTTTAATAAATAAGATATTTAATAAATATTAAAGCTAAATATCAATGCTTTTATACACAGGAATATACCTTGCTCTGGCAGCTAAACTTTATAATTTAAGATTTACCCATGTAATAAAATGATAATGGTTTTAAAGACATAAAAGGATCATAGGAAACAGCTGAGGTTTGCAAATGTATGGCAGGACTAGAGTTCCAAAGAGAGTCTAGTTACAATGATGGACCTTAGCAGTTTTGGAAGTGCCAGGTGATGATTACCGGAAGTACCAGCCATAATAAAATGGAGCAGACAGGCTATGTATGTGCTGCCAAGGGTAGGGTCAAAAATCATCCAAGCCTCTAAGTAAAAACACCAAAGGAATTACAAATGAATCCCAGATATTAAACTTTGGGATTGTTTGCACTTTGGAGCTTGGTTTTGCTTTATACAGATTGTGGTGATGCCATGTTTTCTCCCCCTTAAAGTAAAAGAAGGTATTTTATTTTTGATATTGCAGAAAGACATTTGAGAGATCTTATTCTTTTTAAGAACAGTTTTTAAAATATTTAAGTTTATAAGGCTATGAGACATTTTTAGCTTATAAAATGCTCTATATTGTTAATGTTTGGACTTAGAATAAAAGGCTAAAAATTAGGGTCACAGCCATAAGCTCCAAATGCTAACCAGAAACTTGGATGTTCATTTCTTGTGATGCAGCAAGACAATGACCTAAGCAGTCTGACAAAGGGCTTGAAACAGCTTCTGACTCCGTGAGTTTTCACCCTTTGGGAATGGAAAAAATCTTTTTACAGGGGTGGCCTAGGACCACCTGTATGTCAGATGTTTGCATTGAGATTCAACAATGGCAAAACTGCAGTTACGAAATAGCATTAAAAAACTTAAAAACCAGTGACTTGGAGAATGTTTCTCCTTGCCCAAGGTACAAAGAATGTTATCTAGCCTCCTTGTATTTGCTAAGTTTGTTAAGCTTAAGCTATTTGGATAAACTGATTCACATATATATTTTATATTGATGTTTTATTTTGGTTTCTTTCCTGAACCCATATTTGATGCTAAAAGAGCTTCATTTTAAAATCATTGTTTTTGAGGCTACTTATTGTAGACTGTTAGGGAACATAAGTAAATAGTCAGTCATAAATAATCAAGTTTTTAAAATTATAGTCAGGTAAATAAGTACTGATGTAATATTACAGGGATAACTTTACTTAGTCCCTTGCACGTGTTTTCAGGGTTGAGCTTAAAACAAGTAACTAGAAACAAAGTTTGTCTATTTGGATATACCTGGACAGCCCTCATACTTCAGAGATCTGCAGAATATGGCATTTAAACGTTGATCTAAAAGCTTATTATATCAGGCAGACTTCCAGATCCTAGCAATGACCCAAGGTCTCCAAAGATTACGTACAAGGCACCACAATGTCTCTGCCTGAATTATGGCAATGCTGACCACAGGGCAAGATGCCCAATGCAACGCCTGCCGCCAGGACCCAGCCCAGACTGTGGACAAGCAGCAGGACACTGGAATTGATTGCACCCTTTTGCCTGGACAAATCAAGATCAGTCCTCCATGTTCCTATTCCACAGGAAAAATACTCTACCTTATGGGCCTGATGGTGGAAGAAGATTGATGCTGTTCTGACTGGTGCCTCCAACGCTATAGAGACCTGGGTATGGACTGGTCCCTGTCATTTATAGAATTGAAAGCTGCTTGGTCTGCACTCAGATAAATTTATCCTTCTCAAATCTCTGATAGTACTGATGGCTAGGTTAGCTATAACTTTGTCAGCTTAGCAGCATCAGACAATCAGATCCTTCTGCAAGGGTATAGCCAGCATGTTAGTTCACTTTTAAAATATAAAAATTTAAATAAGTCATAAAGGTTCAAATGAGAGTCTAAAAAAGGGCCTGGGGATATGAAAGCTTCTAAGCTTTACAGATCTCAAAAAAATAATTTAAGATATAAATACAAGATATAAAGATAAAAAATGTTTCAGATTGCTCTCTTGGTCTATGATATAACAGTTCGGAGCTTAACATCTAATAGAGTCCTGATAAGCTGGTAGAGCAATGACTACTTACTGTTCAGTCACAAGCTCAGCATTTTAGATTTATTTTAAATGTCATGTAAATATACCTAAATATAAACCTAGAAATGCTTCTCATCAGGCCAAAAATCTCTGTCCAATTTATACGTGGCTCTCTGGACAGAAGGAAAATGCACATGCTTTAACCCAAATCTATAGTTCTTGTTGGGACTCAAAGGTATGAGTCTACTTCTTCTGTTTTACAGATACCCATTACCTGCCTTGTCTACAATATGGATTTCAGTACAGACTGGTAATACTAATGTATCTAAAACTTTTATATCATTTTGTAAGATAGTTCTTGTAGGCCTCAGAGAATTAAAAGAGTCATAAAACTTGGATCCACTTCACAGAGGTTGGAAGGATCCTAGATAAGTGCAACTTATTCCTAAGGATGGTATTTTTCCTCTCTCCTGGTCCCGAGACTCCCGCTTTTCCCAATTACTAAGGGTATGGGCCTAAGGGTTCCAAATAAGTTCATAAATTTTAACTTCTTTTCCTAGTTTAAGTTTGTCTCAACAGCTTTCCACTTGGCTGGCAGACGCCTCCAAGCTTCAGTTGCTGACTACACACTGCTCCTGATGACTGTGAACTCTGGACTTGCTAAAAGCTGACATGGACCAGCCCAGCCAATGTGATTGTTTCCTGTCTCTACATGGTCAGATAGTCACATGCTTACAAATGCCCCATTGCCTAGCCTTTGACTAGACTTTCAGCCTTTGACTAGCCTTTCAGCCTTTGACTAGCCTTTCAGCCTTTTGGGGGCCCTGACAATGGCGCTCCTTTGCCAGCTCGAAGTAGTTCCAGAAGAGAATATGTTGTCCCTTGTTCCCTGTCCAGAATAAGGCTGAAATGCTGGGTCAAAAGGAAACTCCCTGACATAGAGAAAGCATGACTGAGAGACCAGCCAGGGATGGTTCAAGTCCTGGTTCAACAGCTCTCCCTGGTTAACTACTTTAATTTCCACTCTAATAAGCCCATTAATAGTCTTGCTTCTGAAGCCGGGTGTTGGTGGCGCACGCCTTTAATCCCAGCACTTGGGAGGCAGAGCCAGGCAGATCTCTGTGAGTTCGAGGCCAGCCTGGGCTACCAAGTGAGCTCCAGGAAAGGCGCAAAGCTACACAGAGAAACCCTGTCT
>CABHPH010092962.1:34845-48862 GCA_902168325.1 Peromyscus nudipes | reverse complement strand
TCCAGGCATTGGAAAGGCCCGGGAGCCTAGTCCGTGACATGATGGCGTCCTGCCCCACTGCCTAAGCTCTGGGCAGTGACCCGATGCTCCTGTGCTTCCTCCGCAGGGGCCGACAGAAAGCCCCCCAGTCCGGGCGGCAAGGCGTCGGACGCGCTTGGTAGCTTACACGGACTGCCCATCCCGGCCTCGACCTCGTAGGGGCTGTCCCCTCGCAGAGCCACAGCCCAACGCAGAGGAGCGGGCGGGCTGCACCGCTCAGCTCACTCGGCCTCCGCCTGGACACAAGGAGCTGGGGCCCGGCGCTGCCCTGGCCTCGTCCTGCCTTTGGCCAGTCCGCTGTGCTCCCTCAATGAGCCCCTGGGATTTTTTAGGCTTTTCTGAACTTTGGCTTTAGATGGTTGCATCCTCCTACTAATCCTAGCTCGGACAGAGGACCCCTCCTCCCCCATCCACAGCCTCAACTTAATTCTTTGCCTTTGCCCGCACCTATATCCATCTCCTCTCTTCCGTTTTCTCTTCCCTCCTCCCCTTCTCTCTTTCCTCCTCTGTGTTCTCATCCCAGTCCTTTCTCCTTCTTTACTTCCCCCCTTTTTTCTCCATCTCCTAGTCTCTCTGCTTTCTCACTTTTCTTACCATCAAAAAGAGTCTTCTTCATCTCTACAGCTTCCCCGACTCTACTTCTCCAATCTCGAAAGATTCAGTGCACTCTTCAAGGACCTATCCCTCTATAACTTTGACTCCTCTGAGAACCCACAGTTCCCAGGGAGTGGGGCTCGAACCTAGGAGAAAAGAAACCAAAGCCTTTTATCATGTATTTTTATAGCAACAAACCAGACTACACCTTCCTGGAGTTGATCCCCTACCCCCTGAATATTGTTTGGAAATCTTTCATCTGTGCCCAGTGACTGGGCTGGCTTTGCTTCTGAGTTAATGTCACCTGAAAGGAGGATGGGGGAAAGGGACGCTGGGGCTGAGGGTGTTTTAGTCCTCTCCATCCAACACTGCCTAATCTAACAGCAAAGCCATCGGCATATTTGGGGGTGTTCTAGGCTCAATACATTTGTTAATTCTGAAAAACAAACTACTTGAGGATGCCAAGGTTCATCCCGGCTTCTGGTTTGCAAGGAATAGGGATGGGCAAAACCCAAGGAATCCAGGAGGTGTCCGCTGGACCTATGCACAAGGGCTATTAACTGAATTCAAGTCCAAGCACACTGGTGGTGGGGCTCAAGAGTATAATGCAATTTTTGTAGTCCTAAACATATTACTGGTGAGAATCTGACATCACCTGTTAAACGTGGCTGCCTTTGAATAAAGGAAAGTCTGAAACTCGCTTGGTGAGGGAGAAAGCCTGTGTCTTCAGCAGTGTTTTGTGCTCACCCTGAGCTCCCCCATCTCTCCATCCAGGATACACAGAGTCAGAGGAAGATGTTTCCTTGATTTTCTTGAGAGCTCACTGGCCAGCTTGGGCAGATGGTGAAAAAGAAAGTGACCTGCATAGGGACATTTGTTGGTGGCTTTAGCAGATTGATGTGACCAGTGACTCCCTTTTTCCTTCAAGGCCAGCTTGGCTAGAACCCAGGAAATGCCAGTTCAGCTTTGGAGACCCGAGGGCAGAGGCAGTTGCAGCAGCCACCCTAAAATAAAGTGAATTATTAAAGGGTAAAGACAGTGGGTGACAATGGAGGTTTTTTTTTTTTCTTTCTTCTTTTCTAACATCCTAAAAGCTGAAGGAAATTATCTCAGGTTACCAAACAATCAAGTGCTTTTAAACTACAAAGGAGTTTCTGGCTGACTGTTTTTTTGTTTGTTTGTTTGTTTTTCCTCACAGTGTTTGGCTTTCTGAAACTAGGGAAGAGACTTTTGAGTAGAATTATTGCTTGAAAGTGGCACCACCTCTGTGGTTGCCTACTCTGCTCTCACATCCTTAGGGCCAGTGGGAAGTAATTTTCACTGCATTTTTAAAATAATAGTGCCTGTTGAAGTCACTGGTCATAAAACAGCACTCACTTTCTTTACATGGAGACTTTTTTCAGATTTTAAAGTCTCTTGACTTTGAAATGTTCCATTTTTAGATAGAAATATGGAGGGCTAGTGATGGATTAACTTTCAATGGATCACACAGCAAGTTACGAAGACGGAGCTTGGACATAGAAATGAGTGACCGAATCTCATCTCATCTAAGAGTCAGGTTTGGGACTTGGACTCTGAGACAGTCTGGCCAGCTCTCCATAAGCCAGTGGGTCCTGCAGAGAAGTGGGTCTTAAGGAGACTGGGAGGGGAGTGTGAAGAAGTAGCAGGGCATCTGTGACTTCAGCTAGCCTTTATGAGCTTAGATGAGTGCACCCTCATCGAATTGAGTAATCTTGGCATTGAGTTTCAGGGATCCTTTCTTGATTCCTGGAGAAGGACTGGCTTGCTTAGACTGGTGTAGGCATTGCAACCCTTTCTGTAAACACTAGAAATACTTATGCTGTGGTCTCCATCTTGATTTTTACCACCTCTTCATTCCTTGTTTTCCCATCTGTGTGTAAGCTGCTCAGGGATAAAGGCTAGGAGCCTCGTGAAATCCAACTCAGGATGATAGAAGGAGACTTTTTTTTTTTTTTGTCCCACCTCCAAAGAGAAATACTTCTCAGATCTAGATCTTTCCCCCATTGTTTTTGGTAGCCTGTGATGAAAGGTGAGTCTTAAAGCATTCTGGGCTCTGGGGGGTGGTATATAAGGGAGGCACACAGTAGTCACAACACCAGTAGGCTTTGGCTTTTCCTGTTAGATACTGAGGGATAAACTCTTCTGAGTCTGGGGCTGGGAAGAGTCCCAGTGAACTCCATTTAATTTCCTGCTCCACTGAGGGTGACAGAGGACTGCAGACCCCCTTAGCCACTGAGTCCCATCTGTGAGATATACCCTTCCAATGTAGTAATAATGCTTGCAGGAACCCTCAGTAGGAAGATTGGCATTGCCTTTTCTTGGCTTCTCCTGAGATGACTTTGTTTAGCTGTTAAAAGGGGTCAGAGAATTGTTTCTAAGATTGGTGGCAGATACAGAATTTAAATCACATTGGAAAGATGGCATTTTGTTCTCTGTGCATCCGGAGCTCTAGAGAAATTGCAGACTCACCATGCAATTTTATAGCAACATGAAGGGTAGAATAATTTGAGAGACCCACTACTCAGAGATTGTCTCTGGGCGACGATGTGCTTTTTACTTTAAGAATAATTTGAAAAATAGAGAGACATATAAAAAAGAAAACTATACAAAGAAAGACAGAACCACTCAGATGGCCCTCTGGTGGTTTTGAAAGAGTGAGAGTAATATACAGTATAGTCATCAACATGAAAGCTCAATGTTTCTTCCTAGACTCTGCTCTTACAGGTGAATGCTCTTGCCACCTCCCATATGCCCTTCTTTCAGCAAAGGACTTGTTTCTGCTTCATCGAGTGCCCAGGGAGGGCCTGTGCTGCAATACACTCATGGAATGCATGTCTGCTCCTTGCACGCCAGCTGCTCCAGCTTTACCGCACTCATTTACTTCTCTTGGATGGATACATATCAACAACAAGGGTTTATTAAAAAACACTGTATTTTTAAAGAGGGCCAGCTTCGTGCTTTCAGTGACTAAAGACAGGATTTTGTTTCATTGTTTGTTGGAGGAAGTACTTAGATTGTGTTGTAATAACTTCCTTGAGAGAAGTGGCTGCTTTGTAGCAAGGAGAATCAGTAACTCAAGGGGAAGGGGACTGAGGGACAAGAGACACAGTTCTTCTGGAAGGTAACCTGACTCCTTCAGACCAGGGAAGGAGGTGGTGAAGTTGGTTTTCCTAGTCTTGGGAGGGAATCAGGTCTCTCTGGGCGAGGAGAGAAAGGATGGGAGAGACACTGAAGAGCTACTGACTCGCCACAGGCATCCTTTTCAGCTCTCCACAGTTCACTGGAATCCACCAGGAATTAGACTGCTGGTGGTGATCTGCACTCCCTGACAACTGCATTTCCCCATTTCCCATTTGCTTGTTCTTGACTCCTGTAAAAAGATGGAGCTTTATTGAATTCAACTGTGGTCTGGGTATCGTTTGCTGTCGATTTCCTGGCACCAGCTTCTCTAGCTGGAATTACACGGGCCAGAGTTTCTTCTCAAAAGAAATACTACCTGCTCCACGATTCGGATGATACGGATTTAGAATCTTGCCAGAATGCATTGAAAGAACTCAGTTGAAAGACTTGTGCACCCCTACAGGCCAATAATGAGACACATTTGATTCCTTTCTCTAAATGGGAGAGAATTATGCACACAGTGGTACTTGGCCTTCACCTCAACCTCATTGTCTCTATCTAGCCTCACTCCCTGAGGAAATGCCCTGTGGCTGAGATGCTTCTGTTCAAATCTTTGGATTTCAACTAGATAAAGTCATTTTCTCCCTGTTTTTGTATATTTTTCCCTCCAAGAGCAGAAGTAGGAGCAACCTACTTCTTCAAGGTCATACAATGAGAACCACACGTTTAGGCCCAATCCAGCTAGGAATTCTATACACTTGGGACAATTACAGTCAATTTAGCCTGGTCACTTCTTTGGAGCATAGGCTAGTTGAAAGCCCTGTTTTTAGTCCAAATAGCATTTCTTGAGGAGGTCAAGCCTGGGATTCTCATTGAAACACACATCTGTTTCTGGGCTGGCCAAATCCAAGAGTGGAATCCCAGTTACAGTTTTCATGGGTGATGGAATTTCTACTGTATTACAATTTAAGCACCTGGGTGCCTCCCCTCTCCTTTTTTCTTCTTAGGGATGAAATAAGCCGATCAAATGTTCATTCAGCTATTAAATTGCATTTCCATCCTGTAACATTTCACTTCCCTTTTCTCTGGTGAGATGTACTGACTTGATGGACAACTTCCAGTGTCTTTCTCATAGCAACTGTGCAGTTTTAGCTTTCAAGAGTTCTCCAGGTGCTGGCGGAGGACGTTTTAGTGTTACAAGATTTTCAAATAACAAAGAACGAAACGAAACTCCGTTAGGTAACTAGTTGGTTTTGATTTAGCAGCAAACTTCTGGGATTAAAAATGAAGTGAGATATCAAATGAATGGAAGGAAACTGGATTTTTTTCTTTTTCAAAGTTGATTTGGAACTCGAAGCGGATCGAATACATTAAAATGATCCTGGGGCAAACAAGTTGTGATGTGATTAAGCTCTATCTAGGAAAGGAAAATTATCATTCTGGCCACAAGGGGGCGGGCACATTGTTCCAGGAAGATAAAAAGGAAGATAACACTGTGCAAGGAGAAATCAATCATTCTGTGAAAGCCATACCCTTTCCAGTTGTGAATATCCATGGACGAGGAGCACTATTTTTGTTGTGGCAGTTATTTCTATTGATAACCAGATGTGTAGCATGTGCCTTCAAATGGTCTAGGTTCATCCACATGGGAAGCATCCAATGTTAGATGTCAAAAGTTAGATGTCAGTAGCCGTTCAAAGACAGATCTCACTTATGACCTCATTTGTGATCTAGATGTATGTTCAGTTAGTTCTTTGACTAGATAACAAACAATATCAGTTTTAATAGGAACCCACTCTAAACTTATATTTTTAGGAAGTGAAATCAATTTCATCCACATTTGTGAAATTTTGAGTTTTGGGGGATGATTCAAACAACTTGTCCTCTTCTAGCAATCCTTCATTCATTTCAGTTATTTACATCTGCTCACACTGTTCCTCTGTGAGGGATGGCATGTTACAGATGTTGTGAACAGCAAAGGGAGGTAGGAACCCATCGCTTGTTAGTTACTGTTAGGGTCAAATCCCAAGAGGATTTTGTACATGGAGTACAGAGGATTTCTTTCTTGGCCTGGATAGAAGGGGCCTCTCTCACCACCTCTACTGAGGATCTCCACATATGAGATCCACACTGCCCAATGTGACGAAATACGGGAAATGGGAGTGTATAGTGCCCAGAGATTGGCTCAGTCAGACAAACGCTGGTTCAAATCCTGTTTTTTTCCACTCACCACTTGTGTCACTTTGGGTGACATTATACAAAACTACCAGCCTCAGTTTCCTCATCTGTTCAATGGGAAATGCACTTCTTGTCTGGGCTATTGTAATAATTAAATTTCATAATAGTCATTAACAGAATCCTGTGCCTGGTGGCACAGGCCTATAATCTTAGATTTTTTTTTTTTGATTCAAAGCCAACCTGGGCAAGTTAGTAAGAGTCTACACCAAAATAAAAAGCAAAGCCAATTAAACAAACAAACCAAACCAAGCTATCTCAAAACCAAACCTGGAGATGTAGCTCACTGGGTGAGCACTCACCTGGAATAAACAAGCCCTAAGTTCAGTCCCTAGTACCAGCAGTCGTGGAGACTTGCTTGTTTCCTGTCAGCTCCTGATAGCATTGCTATTGTTTCTCGGACTATTTTCCTCCCCAACTCCTTTTTCTCTTCTTACTCTTCCTTTTTTCAGACACGATCACACCATATAGACCTGGCTGGTCACAAAAGTCACTGTGCAGGCCTCAAACTTGAGACTCTCCTGCTCAGTCTCCTGAGAGCTGGGGTTACAAGTGTACCACCGCACCAAGCTTTGTTCTGTTGCCTCAGTACACAAACATTTGTCAGGGAATTAACTCAAGCCACTGTCTCAAAGACTGTATTTTCTGTACGTTATAGGTCTGTGAAAGATCCACCACCTATTATCAAGACCGTTAATGCTAGTTTCTGAATTGGCTAGAACAATCAATAGCATTAGAAGGGGCAGGGACTGTCAGCTACTGTAGACGTATTTAAGAAGAAACACAAACCCAAGGTAAAGAGAAAAAACCCAAGAGGTCAGAGCTAAGAGCTTTACCCGCTTGCCGCTGGCTAGCCTCTTTCGCCGAGGCAATCTCTCCGAGCAAAAGGGAGGTATTTCCTGTGGGTTGTCTTTAAATAGAATTCTGTTCTGCCTTCTCATTGGTTGTAAACCCAACCACCTGACTGCCTCGTAACTACTTGTTCGCCAGACTCTGGCTATGGCTTGCTAATAGCTCTGACCCCTAGGCAACTTTATTTATTAACATACAACATTTTGGTACAAAAGAAAATATCACCATATTTCCCCTTTTCTATTTTAATAAAAGAAAAAAAGAAAAACCCTTATAACTAACATAAGAAAAACTATATACAGAAGTACAATAACTATATACAATATATACAAGTAATAACTACCTAAACAATATCTAGTCTATTTGTATTTAACAAATTCAGAGAAAATAATTCTATTATCTATCCTAGTGTATCTAATTCACTTTCTATCCTAATTAATCTTCAACTATAACTAAATAATCTTCAACTCCTTCAGAGACCCAAGAAGGAAATAACATTACCTAACAAAAATAAAAACTTCCAAAAAAAATTGTGAGTTGACAGAAACAGCCAGCCGCCTGGACAGTCACCTGAGGTTTCTCCGCAGTGTTGGGGCATCATCTTCAGCCTATAGGCTTAGCGTATCTGACAGACTCATTTGTGAAGTAGGACGTACACAAGGTCAACAGTTCAACCTCACCTTGGGTGAGAGCAGTCCATGTACCAGAAACACCTGAATTCCACTAATGTCATGTCATGATTCAGGATTTTAAATTCTGGAAATTGTTGATGTTTTTTGAATTCAGCTATCCATCCTTCTTGACCATGTATGTGTGGCTTCATCTCAGCATCCCGTTCTTCTCCAATCCCTCTATTAAATGCCAGTCTGCTATTGAGAGGCATGAACTTAGTTACTCTTCAAGAATAACTGTTTCAGCTGCTGTTCCATTGCACATCAGAAGCCATCGGCCCACTGTCTGTTCAGCTGCCTTCGAAGGAAAGGGCACTGTACCTTTTCCGGATTGTAAAGGCCAGTTCAGGGATGGTGCCATATTGTCCTGGCCTCAGAAGATGCCTTTTGATAAAGCCATAACCACACTTACTTTGGCAAGAATCGGTAGTCCTTTGTTTCATTTCTGTCTGTCCATTCTGTCCTGTTGTCAGCAGTTGATTCGAGGATACTTTGTTGTCCAGTGGCCAACTTTTGCCAAAATGAAAGTTAACTCCATATGCAGTTTCTTCAATGCCCATATTCTCTCTGAAGTAGATTGGTATTGCCAGGAGCCGACATGTCTCATAGTCGTAACAAAAAAGATTTTCTAAGTTATTAAAACATTTAAATGCCATATTCTGTAGATCTCCGAAGGGTTTGAAGATGACCTGTCTATCCAAAATATATCTGCTCTATCTTGAAAACATACCTAATATGACTACAAGTTTTCTTATAATGTCTAACCACTAACTTTCATTTCTTTATATCCTAATAGTTGGTAACAATAACATTCAAGAATCAGCAGTTTGCATTATTTTGTTAAATGAACGGTAGAAGTACAATTAGGAATATACATATAGCATTTCCTAACAATATCAATTTCAATATTTATAATTTGTATACAACATAAAACAATCCAATCCAATGTAAAGTATTTAAAACTAGTAATTGTCTTTTTCTTTTTTCTTTTCTTTTTTCTGTTTATATAAATATATATATATATATAAACAAGAACCGTAAATCTAATCTCCTTTGCTTAGCCCTTTTCTTAACCCTTGATAACCAGTTGTAACCAACCCCTCTAAACAATGAAAATTATCCCAGACCCAAAACCCATTAAAAGACCAAAAAACCACCCGTCCCACACCACCTCTTTGGGAATGTGGGCGTCGTATTCTTGAAATTGCTTCCTGCTGGGTATGGGCGAAGGTATCTTTGTTCTGAAAAGAAAAATTTTAGGTTAATTGTCAAATTCTAGGAAAGGTAACTATATCCTTCATTATCCAGTCTGTGTATAATACCAAAGTTCAGGATTTATTTCAAGTCCTTATTCAAGTAGTCTTTGGGACTGGATCATCTCAGTCAGCCCTCTCAAAATTGTTCTAAGCACTTTGTAGTTCAAAGCTGATCTGTAGATGATGTTTGTCAGCTTAGTGATGTTATTATTGTCCACGTGGAATTGTTGTTGTTGTGGGGCCCCATCTTCTTCCTGTAGACTTCAGTTGATGTTAGGCCTGGCTGTTATTTCCTGCAGAAAACTGATAAGAGACTCGAACACAAAGACATATATGCAGCTAATTGAAGCCTTTTTTCTTTCTAGAATTAGTTAGTATTCCATATGACCATTCATATCTTAACAGAGTTTAAAATGTATATATATCTATATATATATATTAATCTTGTAAATTTTGATATAATATTCATATCTTAAGAAAAGTTTAAAGAATCAGAATAGAATCAAGGAGTTGAGATTAGTAATAGAATAGTCCCTTAATTAATTTTGCTTTTTTCTGTCCCATAGCAGAAGATGGCCCTTCTGGCATGATACAGGGAGTTTGCATTTTCCTTTTAACAAACATGCTTGAGTTTAAAGAAGGAGAGGGCCATTCTCCAACTCTAAAGTCAGCCTTAAATTTTAATTGAACTGGGACTATTAGAAGATGAATAGTGTTAAATTTCTTTAGAGAAGAGTAGAAACAAACATTTAGGAAGAGATAAAATTTTTTTTTTTTTTAGATGATATACCAATAGGCCATTTTACTCTGTTTCCTGGGATAGATGGTTTGTCCCTTTTCTTCACTTGTCTCATTTGTCCAGTGGTCTTCAGATTCCTTAGGCTTCATTCTCCTAAAAGACAAAAACAAAAACCTTTCCCCAAGACTAATTTTGAGGATGTTTCTTTTTTGGCAAGTTATTATCTGATTAAATGAAAAAGCATGTGTTACTGGTATAAGTTAGTTTAAATTGGATGTTTATGCTGGTTGATGAACTATCACCTCTTTAATTAAGAGGTCTCTTGTTCAAATCGTACCTTTATCAATTTTGATGGTACCCACAGCTTATCTCCTCCTGTAGAAACAAAAGCAAAACCTCGTCCCCAACGTAGCACATATCCTGGTTTCCATTCTGAGGTCAGCACATCCTTAAAGTATATAGGCTGATTCAATTCTGTAGTTTTTTCTATTATCCAATGTCTCTCTGCAGCTTTACCCGCTTGCCGCTGGCTAGCCTCTTTCGCCGAGGCAACCTCTCCGAGCAAAAGGGAGGTATTTCCTGTGGGTTGTCTTTAAATAGAATTCTGTTCTGCCTTCTCATTGGTTGTAAACCCAACCACCTGACTGCCTCGTAACTACTTGTTCGCCAGACTCTGGCTATGGCTTGCTAATAGCTCTGACCCCTAGGCAACTTTATTTATTAACATACAACATTTTGGTACAAAAGAAAATATCACCATAAGCTACTGAACAAATCTGGTAACTTCAGATAGCCACCAAGACCTTAAGACTATTTGGGATCTTATGGCTAGGCCAGAGAGATTAGTGGCAGCAGGTAGTCATAAATACTGCATTGAAATAGACTTTCTGTGTCAAGTCCATTTTGCTTAGTTTTATGTGATCATGCATTGTGCCACATCAGCAAACCTGGGAGTGTCTCCAGAGACCTTGTGGTACCTGGGGAATACGTTTCCACAGAGCTGGAAAATCTTCTGAATCTACTGCTGTCTTTAGTGGGCTGATTATGGGTGCCCCTGTTGGGCTTTGGTTTGTGTCTCACTCCTTTCAGTGGGTAAATGAGCTTTATTAAGATCAAGCCACCATGCTTGGAATCCCCCAACCCTGATTCCCTTCCTTGGGTTGGCTGCCACCAGGACACACACACACACACACACACACACACACACACACACTAAACAAAAAAAAACCCACAAAAAACCAAAACCCAAATAACATCATCATCAACAACAACAACAATAAAAACCATGAAAATTTTTAACTCAGTATCTTCAGGAGATAGTACATGAAAAAAATCTTCCCTTCTAGAAAGACTGGGTATAATTTTTAGAGCTATGAGGAGAGAAAGAGCCCTGCATCCTCTTCTGTCACTCTCAAATACTCGAAGCCTTAAACATATGCATACTCACTCCAAATCTGTGACCAAGCACAACATAAAAGATAGCTGTAGAATTTAGTGTTACAAAAAACGTTCACAAGCACTTCTTAGGTCTTCTGACAGCACTTCTTTGCTCCAAAGGGTGTTCACGAATCTGTTCCACATGTTTGCAGTCTTATCAGTCATGTGTGAAGGGTGCACATCCATGGAATATGGCAGCTTGGTTCTGATTATTTGGAGTTTGTTTTCACAAACCGGATGCTTCCAAAAGTAAATAAAGACATTAAAAGATTTATAAAGAGACTGTCACATATTCTAAAGTGCAAAGTGTAAATGAAGTTTTATAGGCATATGGATTTCATTTCTGTGATAATATGCATGGATTTAAAAATTAAAAGGAAATGTGCTGGCTACAATGTGTTTTTAGTTCTCATTTAGTTGTTGGAAATAATCAAAGGTGCCTAACATATTCAACACAGAGGAGACTCTTCCCCGCTCCATGATGTCATTGGAATCACCAGATAATGATTAATATTGCCTGATAATGGTATTTTCCTAAAAGATGCAACATAGTGGTGGTGCTTGCATTTTGAGGTTTTTTTTTTTTTGACAGGGTTACAGGGTTTCTCTGTGTAACAGCCGTAGCTGTCCTGGAACTTCCTTTGCAGACCAGGTTGGCCTAGAATTTACAGAAATCTGTCTGCCTCCTGAATGTTGGAATTAAAAGCATGTACCACCTTGCCTGGCTTGGAGTTTCTATTTTCAAGTGAATCCCGTGGTTTCTGGCCAGACTCATCACTTCTCATGTAAAAGTTCAGGTTGCTCTATGCAGCACACTGCTGCTCTCTTCCTCTGGACTAACAGCAGCATGGTTAGAGGAAACTGTTGAGGATTCAGCACAATATTTACATGAAGACAGAAGAGGACTAGCAGAGAAAAATAGTGATAGATCCTCCTGGCTGTGTGGGATAGATTCTGTCAAGAATGTAAAATAACAATGGCATCTGAGTCACACTTAAAACCCGTTAAAGCTCTACCAGTTCAGTCAAGAATGCAGCTAACATTTTGTTTTAACTGTTGTGATAACACAGCTTTAGGGAATTGTTCACATTACACTGGCTCAGCCTCAGAAAAAACTTTGGCTGCAGGAATTTCATTTTGTTTGGTTCAACAGAAGCAAATTCGTGAAGTGGGCTTTTAGTTTTAAAAATTTGTTTTGGGGCAGGTTTTGCTACCAGCTGTGATATTATTGATGACTGTAATGTGTTACAATATATTTGATCACACTGTGAAGATGTGTCTCTGCCAAGGCGCCTTCTGATTGGTTTAATAAAAAGCTGAATGGCTAATAGCTAGGCAGGAGAGGATAGGCGGGACTTCTGAAGAGAGAAAGGAACTCGGGGGTTGGAGGGGTGAGAATCTGAGAGATGGGGTATTTGCCAGGGAGACACTGAGAAGAGGTAACAGGCTACATGGCAGAATGTAGATTAATATAAACCAATTAATTTAAGTTATAAGAGCTCGTTGGGAACAAGCCTAAGCTAAGACCAAGCTTTCATAACTAATAAGAAGTCTTCATGTCGTTATTTGGAGCTGGTGGTGCAAAGAAAGTCCCATTACAGTATTTGGCCTAGGAATAGGTTTCTTTTGAAAGTTTAATATACGTGAAAATAATAAATGGTCTATACACTTCTATTTGTTTTCATCAGTGTAGATAAGACTCATGATTCCTTTACTTAAAAATAAAATTCCCAGCCAGGCAGTGTGGTGCACATCTTTAATCCCAGCACTTGGGAGGCAGAGGCAGATGGATCTCTGTGAGTTGTCTACAAAGTAAATTCCAGGACAGTCAGAGCTGTTACACAGAAAAACCCTGTCTCAAAAAAAAAAAAAATTCCCATACCTTCATGCACTGAAGTAAGCAATAGAACTTATAAAATAAGTGACAGGTATTTAATACCCTTTAGATATGGAATTGGGGTTACTTCTGGATTATTTTCAAGTTAGATATTAGATGGGAAGGGTAAATAAATGTCTTCTGCCTATTTGCTTCGATTCTGGATCATGGTAGGTAGGAAAAACTTTGTTTGACATTTTCTTTTGATATGTAGATGTAGAAGGAAAACTGGGAAATTAAGTTACTGTCTTAGAGTTTACTATTGCTGTGAAGAGACACCATGACCACAGCAATTCTTATGAAGAAAACATTGAGAGTGGCTTGCTTACAGTTTCAGAGGTTCAGTCCATCATGGCAGGGAGAATGGCAGCATGCACGCAGACATCATGCTAGAGAAAGCCAAGTGTCCTGCATCTTGCAGGCAACAGGAAATCAATAGTCAGTACCCTTAGTATATGAAACCTCATAGCCTACCCCCACAGTGACACATTTCCTCCAACAAGGCCATAGCCACTCCAACAAAGCCACACCTCCCAATAGTTCTACTCCCTATGAAATTATGGGATTATGGGATTATGAGGGCCAATTACATTCAAACTACTACATTCCACTCCCTGGCCTCATAAGCTTGTAACAATATCATAATGCAAACTGCATGTAGTTCAACTTCACAGTCTCAACAATGTTTAAAAGACCAAAGTTCAAAGTCTCTTCTGAGATTCATATAGTCTTTTAACTGTAATCCCCCTGTAAAAATCAAAATAAAAAAGCAGATCATATACTTCCAACATATAATGGCATAGGATATACATTACCATTCCAAAATGCAGGAAAGGGAATATAGCAAGGAAATACTGGACCAAAACAAGACCGAAAACCAGCTGGGCAAACTCCAAACTCTACATCTCCACCTCTGATATCAAAATGCTCTTCAGATTTCCAATTCCATTCAGATTTATTTACTGCAACACACTTATTTCTTTTGGGCCCATTCCATTCCCCATCAGCAGCCTTCCTTGGCAGGTATCTCATAACTCTGGCATCTCTAACATCTTGGGTAATTACAAAATTCCAAACGTCCAATATCTGAGATCCACTCACAACCTTCTGGATTCCTCCAAAGGGCTTGAGTCACATCTCTCTCTCTCTCTCTCTCTCTCTCTCTCTCTCTCTCTCT
>CABHPH010092962.1:0-26582 GCA_902168325.1 Peromyscus nudipes | reverse complement strand
GTGTGTGTGTGTGTGTGTGTGTGTGTGTGTGTGTGTGTGTGTGTGTGAATAGGTTGCCTAGCAACTATAAATATGCCAAGTGGGAAAGATTTATGTGGAAAAGAAGAGGGAATGGCTACTTGAGGGAATTTTTCCTCCACAGGACTGGCACCAACTTGACATCTTGACATATACATTTCTTAGGTCATCAGTACCACCAGTCTGCAACATTGTCAAGCATTTCTTTTTTTTTTAACCTTTCTAGAGCTTTATTGGGAGAGAGAGGGAAGGGGAGATAGACAGATAGATAGAGACAGAGATAGAGATAGAGATAGATAGATAGATAGATAGATAGATAGAGAGAGAGAGAGAGAGAGAGAGAGAGAGAGAGAGAATATGGAAGGAGAGAGTATGGAAAGAGAGGGTCAAGCATTTCTTAGGTCATCAGTATCACCAGATCTGCAACATCGTCAAGCAGGGAAAGATTTGTTTTACAGTCTTTGAAGAAACGGCTTCCAGTGTGGCGTGGAGGGATCTAGCTACCAGGAGCCTGAGCAAAGTGTCTAGCAGCAGCTCTGGGTTGGTGTCTAGTTACCTAGAGAAACTCTAGAGCCTTTACCCTGTGATAGAAAGTCTTTAAGAGGCCCCTTCCCTGGTGATTACCCCTTCTGGGCTTTAAATCCTTCTGTAACTCCTTCTGACATTGAGTAAATCTATCTGTGCCACCAACATTACCGTGTGTGTGTGTGTGTGTGTGTGTGTGTGTGTGTGTGTGTGTTTGTGTGTGCATGTGTAGGTCATGTGTATGTGCATATATGTGCATGTGTATGTGTGTGCATATAGAGATCAGAGGTTGATGTTGGATGTCTTCCTTAATCACTCTCTCCTTTTCTATTATGTATGTATGTATGTATGTATGTATGTATGTATGTATGTATGTGTTTGTTTGTTTAGTGGTGATCGATTCTCTTACTAATCTGGAGCTCACTGATTTGCTACACTGTCTGGCCAGTGAAGCCCAGGGCTCTTCTTGTCCTTGAACCCCCGAGAGCTTGGGTTAGAGACTTGTGCCACTGTACTTGGCTTTTGTGTGGACGCTGGGGATCAAACTCAGGTCCTCATGCTTCTGCAGCAAGCCCTTTCTGGACTGAGCTAACTCACCAGCCTCCAAAACCCTCTGACTTTTGAGGTTGGATCATAAAGGACACATGGCTCCTGCTTTTCTCCTGATGAACCACATGTTCTGGGGAAAGTCAGCTTCCATGTCATGAAGATACTCAGCCTGTGGTAAAGAACTGACACCTGCTGATGGCCATGCTAAACCTCATTTTTATCTTTGTAAAATGTGAATATATCCATCATATTTCAAAGTTTGATGAAAATTAAATGATAGGATCCATGCCAAATGCTGAATGTATTCTCCAATTGGACAACTTTTCTTGGTTCTAGTATACGTTATGATATGTACATATTAAGATTAATCAAATTATCTTCAGGTGAACACAGATTTTTTTTTAGAAATTTTACAATTTAAAAATCAATTACTTTGTAATAAGTATTGTTGGACACATGTTTATCTAAGTCTTAGATTATTTCTTTAGGATGTGTTTACTAGAATGTGTTAGAGACTGCTAATATAAAGGTTATGAAATTTTAGATATGAGTTGGTCCTTCTTATTTTTTCTTTTTTCTTTTTTTATTCATTTCACATACCAACCACAGATCCCCCTTTCATTCCTCCTCCCACTCCCCCCCACCTCCTGCCCACCCCTCATCCCATCCTCCAAAAGGGTAAGTTCTCCCATGGAGGGCAGCTAAGCCTGGTACATTCAGTTGAGGCAGGACCAACCCCCTCCCTGCTGCATCAAGGGTGAGCAGTGTCTGACCATAGGTAATGAGATCCAGAAAGCTGGCTCATGCACTGGGGATAGATTCTTCTTATTTTTATCATATCAGATTCATCAAAAACTGAAGAGTGGGGTGCACAAGGGACCTTGCTATTGTGTATTTCTAATACCATTTCTAACAATTTCACACCATTTCTACCAAAAGGGCTTGGGAAGAGAAAGATTTGGCTATAAAAGCAAACTATCTGATGCAACAGGCATTTCTTCCTTGGTTAGCCTCTAAACCAATAGAAAGAGAGGTGTTGTCTCCCCCTCTACCTTGTTTGAGACAGGGTATCTTGTTGTTATTCACTGTGTACACCAAGCTAGCTGGCTTGTGAAGATTCCCTGCCCCCACTCTCCCACATCACTGTAGGAGTGATGGGATTATAGGGACATGCTACCTCCTCCAGCTTTATGTGGGTTCTGGAGATTTGAACTCCACACTTTGAGTCCTCGTGTGACAAGTGCTTTACTCTCCAAGCCGTCAAACACTCCCCACCTCGGTATGTTTTGATATATGGTTAAAGGAACACTTTCTCCTGACTTACTCTTGTCTCTTCTTCAAGTTTTAGTTGTTATTACCAATTTAATCTTCCTCATAGGAGAAAGAAACATTAAAAAAAATAACTGTGAAGAAAATGTAGATCATACAAGCCCCAGTGTAAGTTAAGCACAGGGTTGACTACTCTCGTGCCCTTCATTCATTCAAAATGATGCTTTTCTTCTCTGCTTCCTCCCACCTTCCTTTCCTCCATTTTCATCTCTTTGTTCCCGGTTTGTATTCCCAAGTTGGTATTTCTTCATCAACAACATGGTCAGCTTTGGAATCACCGAGAAAAGGCATTTACAGAGAGGATTAACTGCTGAGAGAGCACCCAACATGAATGAGGGTGCTACCATCCCATGAGCTGGAGCCACGTACTGAATAAAAAGGAAAAAGTTCTCTGCTTCCTAACGGGGCCACGGTGAAGCCAGCTACCTTACATTCCTGCTCTCATTCCCTCCCTGCTGTGGCATACTGTACTCTCAAACTGTGAGCCAAAGTGAGCCCTTCCTCCATGAAGTTGCTGTTGCTGGGCATTTTGTCAAAGCCTTGAGGAAAGTAAAATAATATAGAAAATCAGTACTGAGAAGTGGGGCTGTTGCTATGATCATGGAGTTCGTAGGCCTATGGAACTGGTTTGCAGGAAGAATTTGGTCCCGTGGGCTACCGAAACTCTAAAGTGCTGTAAACAGAGCCTAATTGGGTGATTCTGGTGGAAGTATACAAAGCAGAAAATACTGATGGCTAAGTGGAGAGCTGAGGCTAGAGAGATGGCTCAGAGGTTAAGAGTGAGTACTGCTCTTACAGAGGACACAAGTTTGGGTTCTAGTACCCACACTGTGGCACTCACAACTGCCTGTAACTTCAGTTCTAGGGAATCTGATGTCTCTGGCTTCTACAGGTGCTGATACACACACACACACACACACACACACACACACACACACACACACACACACAGAGAGAGAGAGAGAGAGAGAGAGAGAGAGAGAGAGAGAGAGAGAGAGAGAACTTAAATGAGATTGAATTCGAAAGTAACAGACCAAGTTGTTTGGTGGCGGCAACTCCTAGTCAGCATAATATCCGGGCTGTCTTACAGCTACTACTTTCTTGTCTTATTCAGATTTACAATGAGAAAAAGTGGAAGGATGTGAAAAACTGTGCAGCTTGGTGAAAAAAGGAACCCAGACTCCTCTTAAAGTTATAGGCAGGTGCCGAGAAAGCAGCGGTAGTTATTAAAGAGATTGGTGCCGTTAAGGAGAAAACTCATACTCATCACTGGGATTATAAGAAAGGTGGTGTGAGAGCAAGATATCATCATTTATAGGATTCAGATTCATTTGACAGGAGAAGGTCTGAACTGAGAAAGCGATCACAGGGTCCTTGTTCTAGAACGGCTCTCTAAGGAAACGTTTACCAAGGTTCAGCTTGCAAAGGCACAAGGCTAAATCTCAACCTGGAAGCAGAACTCGGCAGTATTGTCCACATGGCACTCATTTTACAGGCACGAAAGATGCAAGAATGAGGGGATTATGGAGTCTGGCACCAAGATTGCAGAAGGCCTCTTAAGCCAGCCATTGTGTATCAAGTTCTGAGTCCCTGAAAGAATGCCTCCAGAGGCTGTAGGATATGCAGCTCTGAATATGAAACCCCAGTTGTGATGAAGACTACAGGGTGTTGGACATGTCAGGACAGGGGCATGTCTGTCTGTGAAAACAGCAGGCACAGAATGGAATCAGCCCCACTGAGAGCTACAGGTGATTTAGGCAGGAGGAGGTGTAGAGACACCCAAGGCTGTTGAAGCCCCTAGAAGCCCCAGGTGACAGACAGGGCTGGAGGGTTTGATGTTTTCTCTGGAAGACTTCAGTGTTCTTTGGCCTGATTTTTTTCTTGGGCTCCCATTCCTCCATTTTAGAATGAGATTCTTTATTCTGTGCCATTGTATATTGGAATACACTTTTTTTTTTAATGTATGAACTTTCACAGTTAAAAGATTGTCTTGAATCTCAAAGGAGAATTTTAATTTTTTTGCGGGGGGAAACATTTTTAGAACTGTTAAGAGTTTGGGGACACTTAGAGATGGAGTAAATGCATCTTTTATTATGAGATGGCTCTGAACCTTTAGGATCAGAGTTGGAAGGTTAAGGTTTAAAAGTGTGTCAAGTTGGCAAGGGGTGGACTTGTGGCGATTAACAGCATTTGAAATCAGCTGGGAGATGCGCCATTGTGGATGTCTGTGAGAGTGTTTCCACAGAGGTTTCACTGAGGAGAGAAGACCTACACCAAATGTGAATACCACCATCCCATCTATTATGGTTTCTGGCTGCATAAAATGGGGAAAAGGAAGAAATCAGCTGAGTACTAGCTTTGATTTCTTTCTACTTCATGACTGCAGACTGATGTGACCAGCCACCGCATCCAGTGGCCATCAGGCATTCTTGCCATGATGGACTATATTCTGCCTTAAACCATGAGCCAAAATCAATCCTTCTTTCCTTGAATTTATTTGCCAGGTTTTTTTGTCAGAGCCAAGAGGAAAGTAACTAACACACCTCTATTGACCTACTGGCTTCCTGTTGGATCTTTTCTACAGTTTCTATTTCTTATTCTAGAATCTTTCCATCAACAACCTTTCCTGTTATAAACTGTTAGCGTAGGAATAGGGAAGCACCTATGGTACAACAGTCTTTAAGGACAGCTTGATGGTGCTAAGGATGCAGCCCAGTGGTAGAACATTTGTTTAGCATGTGCAAAGCTCCAGGTTCAATCCTCAGCGCTGTAACAAAGCAAGATAAACACAATGTGTCCAATTTCTATAAATGTATACATCAACAATATATTTTTTAATACTTCTTCCTAGGCTATACCTCATCTCCACTGAGAATTAACCACTATTTCGTCTTCTAGCATTATGCATTAGTTTTCCTGTTATTTAGCGTCATATAAATGAACTATATACCATTAATGTTCTTTTATGTATGGATTCTTTGCTCAACTTCATGTATGAGGTCCATTGGGCTTTTTGTTTCATTTATTTTCAAGATAGGGTTTCTCTGTGTAACCCTGGCTGTCCTGGAATTCACTCTGTAGACCAGGCTGGCTTGAACTCAGAGATCAGCCTGCTTCTGCCTCCCTAATGCTAGGATTAAAGGCCTGATGTTTTATGGTATCAGTAGTTTGTTCTTTTAAAAATATATAGCAGTGAAGAAGCATACCATAAAACAAAACAAAAACCTAAACCAAAAAAGAAAATCATACCCAACCTAACCCACTATTTATGCATCTTATTGCTGACAATATAATAATATTTCATAGCATACCTATAAAGTATGCATCTTTAATAGAACAGAGAACTTTTCACTTTGTTGATACCTTCCTAAGGTCTTTTGTCAATTTTCAAATCTATTTCACTTAAAGCAACAACATAACAACCGAATTTAAACCATTCTCTGAAGTCACTGTCACAGAACCCATCTAACGAAATAAACACCCTTTCTCTTTATTTTATTGTAATGACCTGGGGACACTGAAACTTTAGATATGCTTTTATCAGACTCCCACAAGCAGCCAGGGAAGCACTGTGAGCAAAGATGGGGTTAAAAACTCGTTTGAATGTCTAGAACATTTACTCATTAAATTTTTTTATGTTGGCATGAAATAATTGAAATAAGGAGGCTTATGTAAATTTTAAGACAACAAATAATTCATGACTGCTTCCCATGATCACTTGAGACAAGACAGAAAAGAACCCGAAGGTTTGACAGTCTGCAGAACGGGTTCTCCAAAGGCGGGACAGACAGCCATTGCCCTATTTTCTTTGGAAGCTATTTATCACTGTCAAACACACACAGTGGCTTCTCTTTTACCTCTATTTAAACAAGAATATACGTTACGTCTTGACATTTCCCCCAAAACAGAGAGTCTCCTTTGTTACCAAGGCGTACTTCAAGCTTCATATCCATTGTTGTAAAGGCAAGCTAAAGATTTTGAGGGTGGCTTTGTTGAACAATGTTATTTCCTTGTAAAGACCCATGAGTTGGCTTTTAAACGTACATCCTCCATGGCCTCTTCCTGTCTCAGTAAAACCAGACAATTGTTTATTTTCAATTATGTTCTTATTAAGTTCTACTTTGGTCTATAAGCAGTGACTTCAATTTTTATGTATGTGATGTGGCTCACTGACTCTTAACCTACTACTATTCATGCATATCTTAAGGGAGAAGTAGATAGTTTAAATATGTGAGTCATAGCTGAAATTAGGATGCTTTTTTTAGAATGTTTACTTAATCCTCAACTTTGCATAGAAATTAGTTTAGTAATTGACTGGCCTGTAGTCTTTTAACTGAGAATAAAATGAGTTACTTTCTACGTGAGGTAGGGAAATATGTAATAATTAGAGACTTTTGTCTGAAAATAATGGGGAGAAAAATACCTGTTATATAATTATATATGTATACCACATTCAGCTGCTAAGTCTTTAAAACAATTCTTAAAATGATGAAAAAAAAGATTCATAAAGTTGAAAAACCCTTTCGTTTTCTTATACAGGGAATGCATTCTGAGTGTAGAAACAGTAGAAAATAACCACAGCTGCACAGTAGAGAAAAATCCACGTAAATATAGTCTAATTCCGTATTTGAGTCCCAGAATCCTACAGTTTGGTGACACTTAGGAAATACTTAAGTTCAGTGGTTGGAAAACCAGGGCTCCTGGACCAAACCTAATCAGCTGTGTATTATGATAAATAAGATTTGGTTGGACCTCAACCATACCCATGTGTTTGTAGGTCACCCACAGCTGCCTTTTTATGTAATGCGTGGGTGAGCGGTGTGTCAGAGACAAAATACCATAGAAAGCCTTAGATATCTGCCATCTGTCTCTTTACAGAAAACGTTTGTTGAATCTTGGTCTAACTCCCAATATGGATTTGGTTACTCAGGAGAAGACTCTTAAATGTACTGGGATGTGGCTGAGCCTCCCACAAGCAGACAGACTACTGTCTAAATGGAAAGACAAGCTATAGATACTAGTACAATTTTAAGTCTGAAAACTGATCAGTGCCATAGAAGGTATAAAACACTTCAGGATCTCAATGGAGCCATAGGGAAGGCTCCATAGAGAAGGGAAATTGAAACTTTTTGATGGATGGGTAGGATTTAACTATGCCCATATGTGTGTAGAAAATTCCTGTTAAGTGGCACATGAAAAAGGCTGGGAAGACAGTGAGTGTTCAAAGCATCCAGGATCATTTGGCTGAGCCTGGTTTGGTAGGAAGGTCTGGGAAAGAGTGGGCTGAAGATCTGGGATGGTAGGGCTGATAGGGATCTGAAGGCAGGTTGAAGCTTAAAAGGGGTTGGAGTAAAACGAAGGCATTGTGGAGGATTAAGGCAGGCTTACAAAGCCTGTGACATTTTCCTTAAGTCTGGAGCTGAATTCCTATCTTTTGAGTGTAGATTTCCCTGGACTTGATATCTTCCTCCTGAAGTACAGAGGAAAGGAAGTGATAGTGTATGATTTTCAAGACTAACTCTTGAAAGACATTCTGGCTTCCTTTTGCTCTCTTGAATTGGTTGTCTTGCCTTAAAGCTACTCAAGAAACCCATGTGGTGGTGAAAACCCAAGTCTTCCTCTAACATTCACCAAGAAACTGAGACCTTATGCCATAGCCACGTGGGTGAGCTATCCTGGGAGCAGATGCTTTCAGATGGACCTTCAGACAGCTATGGCTGTAGTTGTAACCACATGAGGAACCTGAGACAGACCCACCAGTGATGCTGCTTTTGAATTCTCAAACTGTAGAAATTTTGAGTCCTTGTTTATTGTTTTTAAGTCAATAATTTTTGGAGGAAATTTGTTATGAGCGATAGTTCAGAACAGTTATTATATCTCTAGTGTTGCTTTGGGCAGAATGAACCTAGTCATTTCAATTAATTAATTATTTAATTAATTCATGGACTACCATCATTAGGGTACACTCTGAGCAGTACACTGTAAGAGCCTTGTCTCCTGGTTTGGTAGAATGCTATAGTGTATAAGATGAACTAAGAAGAGAATAGAAATGGGCAGATGGGCTGAGTCAGCCAGAAGGAGCTCACAGTAGGCCCTTTGTTGCTCTTCTTAAATAGCTCCTTGTATGTCCATAACTTTATGTCTCTCTTTCTTTTAGGGAGTTCTCTGGCTACAGGAGCATGCTCAGCTTGAGTGTGAGGTAGGCTAGGGATGGCAAGAAACAATGCTTCAGGAGAAATGCTCAACAAAGGGAAGAATTTGGTTAGTAAATTTCCCAGCTTCTCATGCCAGAATAGGGCAAGTCTGAGGTGCGTTCCTCACAATCCCTCAGGAGGTCCCTTGGGAAGGAGCCTGGGCTGTCCACAGAGACAACTACTTCAGCCACACACTCTTGGTTGACTTACTTCACCTTCCCTTCTCAAAGTACTTCTCAGAATCACCTTCCTGATTTGTGAGTTGTGTCTAATTGCTTGTGTTGGGCTCTCCTTCTGAGGGAGTGCAAACTAGGAGAGGGATTGAAGTTTAGGTGAAAACAGTTGCTCTAAGAAGGTAAGAGAAGTGACATGGAAGAGATTTGACAAAGAAAGATGCAGTAGGACTCTAAAGCCTGTAGTGGAGAATCATCTTGGTCATTTTTCTGGTGAGGCTGTCCTTTAAATGCTTACATCCAGGCTTAAAGTCTGACATCCTGAGGGAGAAGTCACATGTCCAGATTCTGACAACAGGATGCCCAGAACTGAGCTTATGCCCCAAAGTGTAGCCCCCGTTTCACCAAAGTTTCTCAAGCTACGCATGGAAACTGATACCAGGAGGCTGAGAAGTCCAGAGACTCATGGCTCAGCAGTGACAGGGTCAGAATCTTACCAGGTCAGTTGACTCCAGGCCAAAGTTGTCATTGGCCTTTCCTGAAAATCTGTTTAAAATATTTACATTTAGTTATTTATTATGTGTGTGTATACACACGTGTGCTCATGGATGCACACATGCCATGATGTGTGTATGGAGGTCAGAAGACAATTGGCTGGATTTGGCTTTCTCCCTCCACCATGCTAGTCTCAGAGATAGAACTCAGGTCATTTAGCTTGGCAGCAGATGCCCTTACCTGATCAGCCATCTCCCAGGCCTTCACGAGACTCTAAATATACATTTATTATCAGCTCAAACAAAAATGATCCCAACTCACAACTGGTCAAGGTGCAGAGAATAAGAGATTGTGGATTATTCATCCCTAAATGGGACATCTATATCTCACCCTGTCTTCCAAGGCTCAGGAATCATTGAGGAAGAGGAGAGAGGAAAGATCATAGTCTGAGGTGATAGATGATTCTAAGGAAACTGTTTTCTGGACACAACAGGCTTGCTTATGTGAAAGCATGCGCAAACCTGCTAAAGCCCAAGCCAGAAAACATTCCAGTGTGGAGAGGGGAGGTGGACACAAAGTCTCACCTCCAGCTGAGGAGCTATTGGCAACTGAAAATTTCTGGAAGAGGACAAGTTAGTTTTCTTCAAGAGTGTGACCCTTGGTAGATTTACCATGCTCTACAGATGTCCACCACATACCAAGGAGTATATGGGCAGCAAAACTGACTTGATAGGACTAAAAAAAGAAAAAGGACACAATGTTAGGTAGGTAAGGGAGAGGGGATGGATCTGGAAGGGGCTGAGGGGAGGGAGCAAGTATGATTGTAACACAGAAGTATAAAATTTTCAAAGAATTAATAATAATGTTAAAAAAGAATTCACAAGCAGAAAACAATTGATTGGCAAATGGTGATAGTGCATAAAGATGGTTCCAAAACAAATCTTGTTTACTAGTTTAATGGCTCTTATGATCAGGCAATACACTGGGGCTCAAAAAAGAGCTTATTATGACTTCTCCCTAGCTCAGGAGGAGAGTCCACTCATAATGTGAGACATAGGCATGATATAAGGTTATTTTTAAGTAGGGAGTTCTAGAATGAATATACTTCTAGGAGGAGCAGACATACATTGCACACAGGCAATGTTTTTAATTCCAATTAAGTGGATTATCTACTGTGTGTTACATATTTGTGAGTGTGTGTGTGTGTGTGTGTGTGTGTGTGTGTGTATGAGTGTGTATATGCATAAAGGCCAGAAATTAATGTTAGGGGCCCTTATCCCCTCAGCTTAAAGTATCTTTTGGCTCCTTTATCAAGATGCATGGGCATCTGAAATTAAGAGATCAGATTTCCCTTGGACCTCAGAGCACTGGACTCCCCTGGGATCCTTCTTACATACATTCATTGGTGCATAGGGCAGGGCATCAGTCTTTTCACTAGAACCTTGTATTAGGGACAAGGTGACTGCTACCTGGTGGATACTTTACAGGGACTAAATGAAGAATGCGACTAGCAAGACAGAAATAGAGGGTGACAGGTTGATAGGATCACAAAGGGATGTCAGGGCCCAGACTCTCTTGCTTCATCTGGAACTGGCTACACCAAAGAATCAAGGTTGATGGTTCGTTGTTAATCAGGTGTTGTGCAGTCCATTATTCATCTAGGTGTCCTGTGACCCAGAGGTGACATATTGTCTGTGGTGACACAGGTCCTTGTTATCTATTCCAATGGTGATTATCTTTTCCTCACTCTACATCTCACCACATTTAGGCTTCCTATCAGTCGTAATGCATTATTTCATCATCATTAATTTTTCTGCGCATCTTCACAGAATGGTTTTAGCTGAACCACTAGTGGATATTTCCAAGCACCTTCATAGTTATATATTAGCTGTCAATTATCTATCTGTAGACTATGACTCTATTTTCCCCCATATGACAGGGGTGTCAAGTTTTCACTTAAACTCTGTATTTAAGTAAAATAAGCAACTAGAATGAAAAAGTAACTTTCAAGTTAGGTCTGGTAGGAAAAACATTTGAAGCTGCATTTTGTCCAAGTTGAAAGGAATGCCATGAGGTTTTTATTTTTATTTTGTTTTTATGTATATGGGTATTTTATTTGCATGTATGTATGTGCACCATGTACCTTGAAGATGACAGAGAACATTAGATCCCCTGGAACTGGAGTTACAGATGGTTGTGAGCCTCCAGGTGGGTGCTGGGAACCAAACCTGGGTCCTCTGGAAGAGCAGCCAGTACTCTTAAGTGTGGAACCATATTCATAGCTCCCAGATTTTTATTTTTAACCTAAACACATTTATCTATACTCAAATCTTGCTTTGTGAAGAAGAAATTGTATAGAATGAACTATACCAAGCCCTTGAAATGGTCTGGTGTATTGTAGAAAGGAGCAAACCTTCTGGAGTCAAGAAACACTGGAACTCAATTTTCATTTTCATACCTATTGATCTGAGATTTTAATTAATTAATTTGTTTGTTTTTTGAACTTGCTATGTAGACTAGACTGGCTTTGAACTCATAAAGATCCTCCCACCTATACATCCTTAGTGTGGGGATCTGGCCTGAGATCTTGTTGTCAATTGGACCTTAGTGTTGTCGTCTCTAAAATGAGATAACAGTTCCTTTCGTGAGGGTGTGCTGTGACAGTGAGGATGTCTCTGCAATGCTTAGTACACAGTGGGTAACCAATGATCAACATCTACAAGCATTATCTCTTCACTCAGTGTTCTGGAGGGTCCTGGAGTTGTGGTCATTTGGAAACATGCATCATAAACATCTTAGACCACCTGACTTTGTGGACAGTTTACCTTGAGTGCAAGGGAGTCTTGTCTATGCTTCTGGCATGTGTCTGTGCTGTGATTAACCAGCAGGGCTATTGTGTGTTGTATGCTCTGTGACTCTGCTTTCAGTGTCTTTTCAATATGTAGGAAATCCCACAGAGAGGCATTGCTGGAAGTCCAGATGCTTTGCCATATTCCAGGCCAGCACCACAGAGCAGTGCCGACTTGTGGACCATCACCTGTCTAGATCCAAGATATAAACAAGGAAGCCTCAAATACAGCCATGGCCCTATTGCTCATTAAAAATCTGCAGGACAAGAACCACGAAGAATTTTCTTTTTCTTTTTTTATCATTCCTGTGTGTCTACTGACACACTTGCTTCGGACTTTCTTTGTTACAGATGTGTGGACCTTGTGGGTAACGGATATGGGAAGTTTGTTCTTGTAAGAGCCGCCACTGACCACATTATCTTTTGATCAAGTCTCCCTGGCTACTGGAATGCGACCTTCTGAGCCCTAGCTGAAGAGGGTCAGTGCAATTGCGCATCAAACGCTTATCTCCAGGTGTGCTGTGACATTCAACATCAACCTTTGATGCTCAAGCTCCTTGGAGAAGACAGGGAAGGGCTGAGACGAGGGGAATCACTAGGAAGGATATGTGATAGGCATTGCATTATGACAATGATGATAATAGTCTATACTTTAAAATATCCAGGTTCATCATAGTTATGAAACTGATATATTTAAAATTAAGCTGATGATTTAAAAACTAACTTTCATCCAATTTTATATTATTTCCCAAGGGAGAGACTAAAACTCAAACGTGATTGCTGTAAGCCACCAGGAACTTTATGATGAGAAAAATTAATAAAGGAAAACTTTATGATGGAAACCATCAAACGCACAGCCAATGTCTCCACAATCACTTCTGCCGTGTCTACTGCCTAGAGTCTGTCACTAAACTGCTGACTTACTTATATAGCGCATGTAACATCCAGGTGGGGATTTTATTGGTCTGTCTTATGTAGACCTTTGGTTCTAGCTAATTAATCACGGTGTTCCTAGAAGTGAAATAGACAGGAAGTCTGAGAAGTTCATGTTCAATCTGTGGAAAAAACCTTTCCAGCAGAAAGGACAAAACTTATCTTAGATTGCAGCCACAGAGTCCTGTTAGTCTTGTCTCTGCTTCCTGACCTGCCAAAATGTGAGGAGCTCCTGTCACAGGCTCTTGCTGCCAGGGGCAACCTGTCAGATGAGTGCTGTGGGATGCTATTTAGTCTTTTAAATGAAGCAATTCTGTCATTTGCGGCAATAAAAATGAAATCGTGTTTTAAAGTGTTTGAATACAAAATAAAAATCACCTTCCCTCAAATCTGAAAAGCTGATTTAAAAAAAAAGTGCAGAAGAAAGAAACAAATGAGACAAATAAATTGTTCCTACTTTACACTTTAGGCATTGCTATGCTTTGGATCTTACAGGCACTCCAAAGGTAAGTGTGGTAAAGGGCTTCTAGAAAGGCACTGCTTGGAGATGGGGGAGCCTTTAGGAGGTGTGGTCTTAGGGGGAGAGAGGTCTCTTGGTCATCAATGTCTCCAAAGGGATGTAGGACCCTGGTCCCATCCTTTCCCTCCTTTACTTCCCAGCTGTGAGGTGGGTGATATGTTCTGTCATACATGGAAACTTGTGATTATTGCCTTTCCAGAGGCCTAAATACAGCAGGGGCAACTGATTATGAACTGGAATTGATGAACTAAAATAGCCATTTTTTCTATCAACTGATTATCTCATATTTGTTACTAGTAATAGACAGTCAATGAACATATAGTAAGTATCAACATTTCATATTATTACTTATGTATGCTTATTTTTGTTGTTCAAATGGTATATTTTTCTATCTGTGAATTTTGTAAACTTAGGCCAGAAAAATGCATTGTAACTTCTTATCATTAATATTAATGAAAAGTTAATATCTTTGCACTCATAGTTAGGCTTCCAAATAGAAATTGAAGTTGTTTAGTGATGACCAGTCATTTGGGGCTGGGCAACTGGCTCAGTGGCTGCTCTTCCAGTAGACCCAGGTTTGAGTTCCAGAACCTACATGGTGACTCACAATAATCTGTAATTCTAGTTCTAGGAGATCTAATACCCTCTTCTGGCCTCTACAGGCACAAGACACACATGTGGTGCACAGACATATATGCAGACAAAATCTCCGTACACACACACACACACACACACACAAAAATAAAGGAATTAAACAACAACAACTACAACAACAACAACAACAACAACAACAACAACAACAGGAGACCAGTCATGTGCTATAGGTCTTATTGGACTTACTGGACACATTGTATAGAGAACAGTTAGGAACTTAAATTTGTAATTTTGGGATTGTTGTGTACATTATTGGATTTACTTTTCCCAGGAGGTGTGCTAATCCATTTTGTAGGGAAACTGTGATGACTTTCTATTCCATCTGTGTGAACCACTAGTGAAACTACACTTCCTAACATTCCTTGCCCTGCATAGTTCTAGGTTTCAGTTGCTGAGACTGGCAAGCCAAAGGGAATTGGCTTCCTTTGTGAATTTATTCATGTGCAGTTTCACACGGTGGTTAAGAGCAGAGACAAAGTCCTTGGCTCCCTTAGTTCTCTTCCATCTTCTCCTTCACTTTCTCCAAGGTGAGTCATCTATGCGGTAAGGTCATCAGCTTCTTCTGAAGGCCACTGTGTTATCAAGGCTTGGGATGGTGAAAATGGACTCCAATTCCATTCTGTCTCTGTGGATTCCTTCATGTTCACTATTACAGCTGGAACATAAGATGTTCCAGTAGGCTCTTGTGTTTGAATCTTTAGTCCCAACTGATGGCATTATTTTGGGAAATTGTGGACCCTTCGGAATGTAGGGCCTAACTGGCAGACATAGGCACTGGGATGTACCTTGAAGGTTACTGCCTGGTCCTGTGTCTAGTCTTGTCTGATTCCTGGTCTACTAAGATATGTGGAGCTCCCCACATGTACTTACCACCAGCAGCTCCACCATGACTTCCCTGTCACGATGGACTGTATCCCTGAGAAGGTCCTTTTTCCTTTAAGTTGGTCCTGTCAGGTGTCTGCCACAACAGTGAGAAAGTTAACTAATACATCAAACTTTTTAATCTAGGTAGTCTACTCTGCTGACTTCAGGGGTTCAGGCTCATGGTCAGATGCGGAAGAAACAGCCTTTCTAGAATTTTCCACTAACTCCCTTGTTGGCCAAGATCTAGTATGTATGGTAAATATATGATTCCATGTTACTCAGAGAACCTTGATGATATAGAAGTCTAAATCAGGGAGATGGTGTTCATCTCACTTGGCAACACAGCCTTTGCAGGAGACCTGAGGGAGGTGGACAGATTTATTCAAGTTCTTGCCTGTGCCAGGGCTTGGCTTGGTGCTCCTAATGCATTTAATATTCACAACAGGTATTATCACCATTTTATAGGCAAGGAAGCTCAATTTTTCTTAGGGTCTGTTCTACTAATATATTTTTTGTGCCTTAAAATTTTTTTTATGAAGAATCTGTCATTGTAAAAATATTACCCTGGAGACAAATTTTCTAAGAGCAATAAATACCAGAAACTCAGCCAAATAACTTCAGCACCCTGTTGAGATTGGAACAGGGCAATATTGACTTATTTTCACTTTAATTTGTGACTTGGAAAAAGCCCCAACAGGGCTGAATTTCTTGTTCTTCACTCTCTTAGGCCTGTGGCAGAAAATTCTTTACATAGCCATGAACTTTGCTGCAAACAATAGTTCCTAAATGTGTTTGAGATAAATGGGTTGCACGATTCTATAGCTGTATACTTATTCAGAAGAGTGCAATGCCCCATGAAGATAATGTTTACCCAGGTTGGGCATTTGAATATTAAACAGAGCTGGTCATGGATCAGGCTTGCAGGCTGACCATCTGATCAACCATTTCTTTGTGTTCAGTTGCCCTCATGTCCCTTGCTACTCCAGGCTGGCATTCAAATGCCACATCCCAAATACGTTTTGAAAGAATGCATTTGAATGCAATTACTAAACCTGTTTTATAAGTCCAGAAGCCCTGTCCATTATAGTAATTGATGGTACAGAAACTTGTAAGGCAGAAAGAATTTAATCATAGCTAAAAGTAATTTATAGGGTAAGTCCAACATACACATGCTTTCTCTAAGCCTTGGCCTGATTGTTTTTCATTTTGGGGATGTGTATTTGATGTTTGAAGCAGTTTTGCTCAGTAATGCTTTCATTCGAGACTGTGAGTTCTTATACCTGTATGTAGAGAGTAGGGGAGAGGCAAGAGGAATTTGGTGCTGGTGGTGACTGCTGGACTTTCAGGACCATTAAAATAGACTGCTTAACATCAAGCACATTTGATTAAGAGTTCTCCTTTGGGGTGGTACTGGCCAGTTTCTGAAGGAGACCTTCCCTGTTACTTATTCCTTCTTAAAGACTGTTTTTGCTCAGATAGCTGCTAGTGGTCAGTCCACTCCTATCTTTATAAACTATGTTCTGGCATCTTCTCTCTGGGAACTGTGTGATTCTTCTTCAGCTTTCCCTGGTCTTTGGAGCCTTATGGCATAGATACATAGAGGTTGCAAATTCTGGGGAGTTAATGCATCAGGGAGTGGTCCTTGATGGATAGTTGTGTGGCATATTCGGTACAATCCCTCCTTCTGCAGTGAGATCAAGTCCCTATTGACTATAGGAGGCATGTGCTCATTTGTACTCCCTTTGCTGACTCCTCTTCAAATCAAGACAGTGCCTTCATCTCTGTTTCTCCCAGACCTCTTTTTGAGGACCAGCCTTCAAGAGTTACCTATATAGTGTCAGTTGAATGAGGAGACTATGGGTGATGGTTCCATCTGTAGAAGGAGCAAGCCAAGGGCTTAGGAGAACTGGGCTTCCCAGACTAGTGTCAAAAGAGACAAGGTAGACAAGGGAACAGCTGACTGGGTCAGCGATCATCAGGGGATGGATTAAGATGAACAGGGTTTTGACAATTGGCATGGGAGCCAAGGCTTAAGCTCACAGGCCCACCTGGGGAACAGCTAGGAATTTCTTCTCTCTCCACCTACTTGCTGAGGCACTTCACTCTCTTCTGCCTGTTCACCCACTTGTTAGAGCTGGTGACCATTAATGTCTAGTCTTTCTTCCACTCAAACTCCGAAGAGATATTTTCATAGCATCTTTTCAGTGACTGATAGTCATTGCCCCCAGATGTTCTTGAGCATATCTTGTGTTGCCTGACCTGGATTTGAGCTGATTTCTCTTCATGATCCTCCCCTAGCCTCTTCCCCAAAGTAGCCTTTTCCCTCTTCAATATGATTTCCAGAGGTCAAAGCCAACTCTGCTCTTTTGAGCCATCTTCTGCTCCTCCATATCTTACTCCTCACTCAAAGTCATTCTTGAGCAAGGCTTCTCCCTGCTGTTTGCTTCCTACCCACCTCTCATTTCAACATCCCAACAGTTTCACGATGCCTTCTACTCTTCCTCCTTGTTCATCTTTCCTGTATTTTACAACCAGAGTTGTCTGTGCAGATGATGAATCTGGCCACAGTTTCCATCCCACAAGCCTTTGATGGTCACCCATTGTCTTCAAAGAAAAGCTTGAGTCCTTTGATTTGGCACTCAGGCTTTCATGTCACTTGTCATGTAACTTGCTGTCTTTTTACCCTACATGTATCTCATCACTTCTCATGTGCATTTTAGAAGTATATCCCAGGCAATGTGGATGTTAAATATGTTATTAATTTTGCTTAGAAGCATTGCTGAAAAAAAAGTTCATCTTCAATTGATAGCTATTGGCTTTAAAATATTGTTATACATATATACAATGTATCTTGGTCATAGCCATCCCCCACGCCTTCTTTCTAACCCTTCCTCACCCCCAACATATCTCAAATCTCCCTCTTTACTTCATGTCTTTTTTTTTTCATAACTCAGTAACTCCAGTTAGTGAAGCCCATAGTACATGCCTGTGGGGTCATCCCCTCGGGTATGAACTACCTGCCAACTCTCCCTCCCAAAGAAAAGTGACTTCCTCCTTCAGCAGTCACCACCTGCTATTATTTCTTAGCTAGGGGTAGAAAATCAAGAGTGCCTCTCCTCTCTGTGCTGGAATTTTTAACTCCCTTGACTTTGTGGAGATCTTACATGGATTACCACAGCTGCGGTGAGTTCACATGTGTAATAGACTTACCATGTGTACAGGTCAGCCTTCATAGCACTCCTTCCCATCCTTTTCTGCAATGTTTTCTGAGCCTTGTGGTGGGGGTGGGGTTGAAACAGATGTCCCATGTATAGCTGAGTGCTTACAGTGGCTTATTCTCAGCATTTTAGGAATCTCTTCATTAACTGCTGCCCTCTGCAATAAAAAGCTTTTCTGACCAGGTAGTGGTGGCACACGCTTTTAATCCCAGCACTCGGGAGGCAGAGCCAGGTGGGATCTCTGTGAGTTTGAGGCCAGCCTGGTCTACAGAGCAAGATCCAGGACAGGCACCAAAATTACATAGAGAAACCCTGTCTCAAAAAACAAAACAAAACAAAACAAAAACAAAACAAGAAGCTTTTCTGATCAAGGTTGAAAGCAGTACAAAGCTATAAATATAAACATAAATGTTTAGAAGGGAGTTGACAATATGACAGTTTAACAGATCAATGTGAATCGTGACTTTGGATTCCCTATCTGTAGATTTTGACCATGTTCACAAAGACCTGAATTGAGATGCCCATTTACACAAGATTTTGCAGTAAGAAATTAGAAGGTTCCATTAGTTCTGCCCAGATCCCTTCATTAAAAGAGTGCACTGGTACATTCTAGACTCTGAGAAGTCTGCAAATGATGAAGTCAATTTATGTTATTTAATTCAGTGCTCCCCAGCTTACTTGACTGTGGATTCTCTTTCCTCCCTTTACAGAACAGTAGTAACATCAATCTTGTGAAGAACTAGTCAGAGTGGCGTGTCAGACTTTGAGGCTAGAATTGTTTTTTGTTCATGGACACTTTCTTAAGCTGTTCTCATCTTCAGTAAGTTTTATCCAGGCTCTCTCTCAAATCCCGCATTCTTCAGTTATCGCTCACTGGCTGCACTGACCCTGTGGTTCCCTCACCACCTATCAGAGTCCTTGTCTCTCAGTGGGAGGTGTGTTTCTCCCCCCTGTCTTGTCGCGTAAATATATGCACACTCAACTTCACAATCTTTGGTGATGATGACCTTTTAAAATAAATTATACTTACCATACGGTGTAAATACATCAAATGAGCGATGCCTGCAGATAGCTCTCATCAGGGTGGAAAAGAGGCACACGATGGGACCAATGGCTGGCAAACACCAGGGGAGCAGTTGTCCTGTCAGATCTGCTTTGCTCCCCCTGGGTCCACTACCAGGTGGGAACCTTAGCAACCTGCAGCTCTCCCTGTGCCTGTTTCCTTATGGGGCCATTTTGAGAATTAAATTCTCAAGCCTATGGAAGGAGTTTAGCAGGGCACCTGGAATCTAGTAAATCTCAAAACCACAGGACTAACAAAGATGGCAGGAGTGATGACTGAGGGGTGATAATGAATGACATGTACTTAACAGTCCCCAGATGCCAGGCTCGGAGTAAGTGAATTACAAGTATAATTTAATTTTGTCCTCCTGATAGTAGGATGAGGTATGTGTTATTACTCTCATTTTACACACAATGAAACCTTAGCTCCCTCCATACCCTCTGGTCCACTTAACTGCCACAGCACACTGTCAATCAAGGCAGCAAAAAGCATTTATTAGTTGTTACTTTTGTTCTCAAAGGTTGCAAGTGATACTTTATTGGACAGGAAAGGATCCAGGACCCCAGAAACTGCTGGAGGAGACAGTGTTGCTGATGATACAGTGCTCACCATTCTTACTAACTGTGATAGAGGGTCAGAATTAGCCTGCTCACTTGGTTTTTTTCTTTTCAACCTGTACTGAGGAGTGTGAATAAAGTGGGACAGCCTGTGCAACACTCTTGGTGTCCAGTGTCCTTGTTAGTTACTGTCACCATCTCCTGAGCAGCAGCATGCCAGAGGACGCACAGCCTCACAAGGAAAACTGCCACCTTGTGGTTATGCAAATTAGGAGCATCCCATAGAAGCTGTTAGTTCATCTTGTCACTAGGGGGAGGGAAAGAATAAATTTAATTCTAAAGTTTGAACCTAAATTTCCTATTAAAATAATCTCTCTTCCTTTAAGTCCTAGGATTGATAACAAAAGATACCTGGGAAATGGAGCCCCTAAGAGTCCAGGAGCAGGTGCAATCACAGATTGGCTAGTGTGGATGCAAAGCCCAGGATACCAAGTCCTCTCCAACTTACCATGAAATCCACTGAAACTGCCCCCGGCACAGCTCCTATCTGCCTGTCTTCACTGTGCCCTGTTCAGCAGCCAGCCTCCTTAATCTCTGCAGAGCCCACAGGCATCCTCACTGCTCTTTCTTCTGCCAGCCATTGATTCCATAGTGTGCCTCTTTCCCATCCTAGTGAGAGCTATCTGCAGGCACTGGGAGAGCCCAGTCCTTTTCAGAAACCCTGAGAGACAGGAACCTGCAAGTATGCTGGCATGACATCAAGGCTCATCATGCTCCTCTCTAGCTCACCTACCCACCTCACTTCTGTTGGTCTCCTCCATACTTTGTCAACCAACCTGTGTGGGTTTTTGCAGCTATGATTTCTGGCTTCTATGTCCTTACTTATGGAGCCCTTTCATTATGGTGTGTATTTTTTCTTCTTTTGGTATTTTGAGACCAAAATATTTCTCTCTCTCTCTCTCTCTCTCTCTCTCTCTATATATATATATATAAAAAAAAAAATAATATATATATAATATATATTTCCCTATATAACAGTCTTGGTTATCCTGGAATTTACTTTGTAGACCAGGTTGGCCTCGAAATCATAGAGATCTGCCTGCCTCTGCCTCCCAAGTGCTGGGATTAAAAGTGTGTACCACCACACCGAGCCTTCATTGTGGTGTATCCTTACTTAACTTTTACCCTCATTTTGGTGTATTCCAGAAGCTCCATAGAGTAGGTGAAATGTCTTCCCTTCCACAAAGTCTTCTCTGATTGACCAAGAAAAAAGGGACGTTCTACCTAGAAGACTGTTTCCTACCACTCCTGCCCTCTGAGTTGCTTCTTTATCCTTTCATTATGGTAGACAGCATTTTCTAATTTATATTGCAATTAGAATTGGAATTAGACATATTTTCATTTCGACTTAGAGTCATCAGCTTTCTGTCGCTGTGACAACATGTCTGAGATGATCAATTTATAATGAGTGTATAGCCAAGATTCTCTGAAGTAACAGAACTGATAGAATGAATATATATTAAAAGGATATTTATTAGATTGGCTTATAGAATGCTATCTGGGTTGTCCAACATTGGCTGTCTCACACTGGAGAGGCCTAGAATCTAATAGTTGCTCAGTTCTCAGGGATGGATATCTCAGCAGTTTGAACCTAGAACTGAAAGCCTGAAGGATTCCTGGGAAACTGCTGGTCTTCAGTCTAGGTTGTAATCCTAAAAAGTTGATTTTAATGTTGATGAGGGAATGCCCCAACAACAGGATAGATAAACTTGCCAGACAGAGTGAGGGCAGTCAGGCAAAAAGTAAAGTTCCTTTCCTTCAAGTCCTTTTATCTGGAACCGCCACTAGCAGATGGCACCCTACGTTTTCCTTTTTCAGATAATCTGATACAGAAAATTCCTCACAGTTTGTGTTTCTGTTGATTCCAGTTGTAATCAAGTTGACAACCTAGATTAGTCACGAAAATCAAGAAAGCTTTGTTTTGGTTCATGATTTAAGATGTTTCCATCTATGATTGATTAGCTCTGTTGCTTTCAGGCCAATGGTTGTATCAGGAGCTACTCACCTCATGGCATCTAGGAAGTAAAGAGGAAGAGGAATGGTCCAGGATCCCAATATTCCATCAAGGGCATGACCCTCACTGACAACTTTCTTCCACTAGACTCTATCTTTAAACATTCTACCACTTCCCAATAGTGCTCCAGGCCAGGATCAAGCCTTTGGGGGGACTCTTATGCAAGTCCTAGCAAATGAAGCCATAAGAATCATATCAGAAGAAGCCAGGCCTATATTGACAGCATCTAAGCAGATATAGGCTTGGATATTTGCTCTGGCTTGCATGGTGGGGTCCTAGAAACCTGATTGGGAGCAATGCAAGATTAAGAAAGGCAGACACAAGTAACATAAAGCTGGGATCTGATGGGCCATGAGCTCAGAGGGAGATGCACTGGCATCAGCAGCATTTATTATAGACTGGGAAAACAAAGGAATGGCCAGCTAATCACAGAGGGGAATCTCAGCAAGAGGGCTTCTTGGATGTGTGGTCTTCAGGAGCAAGGAAACTGCAGTAAGAGCCTTCTGTAGGTGATGCTTGCCTGCTCAAGGCCAGAGGTTACACAGACATCTTGTTTGAGCAAGCATCCCATTCTCAGGCGTGGGGGAGGCCCTGCCTGGAGACTTCTTGGACATGGCTTTGCTCAGGTCAAGAATGCAGTCACATGGGCACACTCACTCTCTGCAGGTATTCCTTCTGCAACACCTAGTACACTTTGATGTCACACAAAGTATCTCATTTCTCTTTTTATTAAACATTAATATGATTATTGAATTCATATAGTTGTAACTGATCTATTAGTTAACTACCAAACCTACTTCCTCCTTTTCCAGTTAGACATGATTCCACAGCGTGTGTGTGTGTGTGTGTGTGTGTGTGTGTGTGTGTGTGTGTGTGTTAGATAAGGTCACATGGCAAAATCCCAGTTAAAGAGTGTGAACTGGTGTGATACTTGCTGCTTTGGGGCCTGATTTGTATGAACTGACCTAATCCTCTACACTCTTCCATTTCTGCAGCAGCCATGGGTGCCCTGTTGTGAGGATGTGGCTTAACTTCCCAATTATAAGAAAAGCCTTGGTGACCCTCCTGTGACTGTCATCCTGGATAATCCTTGTGTGTGTGTGTGTGTGTGTGTGTGTGTGTGTGTGTATAAAACTGTCATGTTTTATTTCTGCCTTTTATTGTGCATTTGTTTATGGTATTTCAGCAGATTCCACATTATTTAATCATGTGTTTAGAATGCAGCCATGCCTAAAGTTCTAAGGCACATTTTGGGGGGTGCAGGTGGTGGATGGAAGCAGGAGAGCCTATGTATGGTGTCTCTAGTTCGTAGGAATCTCTGCCTAGGCTCTAAACAGCAGGGAAGCACAAGTGTCTTCGCAGTGACTGTGGGAGAAGGAGGAATAAGAAGAGGAAGCTGAGATAGGAGAGAAGCGATCTGGGAAGAAGAGGATGTGAGCGCACACATGTTTGCATATATCTTTGTGTATACGTGTCATTGAGTGTGAGCACAGACAGAGTACATGTTACTGTTTTCTCTGAGTACTGAGGACAGGGACAGGCAGGAAGTGGGAAAGCAATAGGAACAGGCACCCAAGAGCCAGCAAGGTTCATCCTCACTGCTTGTGGAATGGAGCCAGAGAAGCTTGAAAAGGAAGAAAGCAGTGGAGGATGTGTAGACGAATGCCCTTCCCAACACAGGGGAAGAATATGATAAATCTGAATTGTGAGTTCCTTTCCAGAAGACAAATAGATCAGGAGAAGCTGAACGTGTTGGATCAGACACTAGAGGTTGAACAGCATGAGACCCAGGCAGGCTAGACAGGTGAAGTCCCTCCAAAATCTTTCTTCTTTCACAACAAAAGCCCGTATGCTGCTGTTTCTGATGTTCATCCTGAGCCATTGCTGTTCTGCTTAGCACACGGGCTAGGGGTACAAGAATCAATTTGTTGACAATGGTGGCTAAAGAACTTTCAGGTATCATCTCAGTGTAATCTATACCCTGGTAAAAATCACAAACAGATTTCTTTAGTTCCCAAATGATAGTCCACATGGTACAGAAAAGGAGAATTCAAATCGAATATCCTCTCATTCCATGACGAGAAGACCAGCAACATGCCAGTTTATGAAAACCAGATACGGTGAAATCAAACACCCATGTGTCCAGCCTTTCTCTCCCTCAGTTAGGGCTCTGGAATTTTTTCCAGAGCTAGATGATATATAAAATGCAGTTAATGAATATAATTTTTCAAATATTGGTTTTCTTCCTTCTAAACTGCAGTTTTGTTTGTCATTAGCACTAAGATCTCAGCACATCTCCTTCCAGCTGCAAATGAGATGCAGCTTTGCAGTGTGATCCAAGCTTCTTCTCTCCCTCGTCTGTTTCCTACCTCAATCTACTTTTTGCTGAGGAAGAGAGAGGAGGGTAGGTGCATGGTCCAGACTTATAAAATATTTCCATAGGAACTATATTTAGAATCAAGGAGATGGTATTTAATTTTCTTTGTATCATTTTACCACCTATAAGCCTAATCGAAACATTACTGGCAGAACAGGTGCAGAGACACCTATGTAGTACATAGTGGATAAAAAGCATGAATAATAGTAAGAAAAAGCTGAAGCCAGGCATATAGATGTGCTTTATTTAAATGCCCTTCCTTAGCTAGAAAATGCCAATGACTTTAAAAACTTATGTATTTTATTTATTTATTTATTTATTTATTTATTTATTTATTTATTTATTTATTTATTTATTTATTTGTGTGTGTGTGTGTGTGTGTGTGTGTGTGTGTGTGTGTGTGTGTGTGTGTGTGTGTTTAGACATTTGTGCATGTACCTTCAGAAGCCAGAAGAGGGCATTGGAACCACTGGAGCTGGGGTTGCAGGCAGTTGTGTGTTGCCCAATGTGGAATGGAGGAACTGAACTCAGGTCCTCTCCAAGAGCAGCAAGTGTTCTTAACTGCTAAGTCACCTCTCCGAACTTCGGATCAAATAATTTGGAGTCACTTTGGAATGCAGATGGAATTTGGCTTATGGTGGCCTGATGACTTCATGATGCTTTGAAAGCACATGAGTTGAGCATGAGCTGTCTCAATGCCCACCTCTGGGCAGAAGTGCCAGCCAGCCTCTATTTCACTGTTGGGCAGCAATATCCACCCACAGCTCCCAGCCAGCCTTGTGACCATGTGATTATCATGTATAAACAAAACATGTGTCAGAGGGTGTTTTCCAACACACAAGTCTTCTAAGTAAGTCTAAGGCAAGTCTGGGCCAAGCTAAGATGTTTGATAAATTAGGAATGTTAAATGCATTGCTGATTTATGATATTTTCAACTGACCAGGGGTATAACCTCAATAGATGATGAGGTACACCTGTGCTGTTCAACACTCTGGACTTACCCAGTGGAGCTCATCATTCTGGATTCTCAGAGTTCCCTCCATCTCTCTACCTTCTATGAAACTGGCTCAGATTCTTACCTCTCAGCCAATCAGGTTCACCTGTTTTTAGACTCTCTCCTCCCATTTCATGTTGCCATGGGCACTGCCTGCTGGAGCAGTCATCACTGTGGTTCCTTGCTTTCTACAAACAGAACACAACTTCTAGGAAGCTGGCTAGATTTCTCCAGATATCCTTAACCTCTTAAATTGATTTAATCGTTATTTCCTGAGGGACTTCAGTGTTCTGATGCCTCAGGCCTTTATTTGTCCAATTCCTGAGTCTGGAAAAGTCCTCTCTTCCCCATCTCCTTCCTTTCTCCATTGTCCAAGACCTCCTGTTTGTCAAGAGCTGTTTACTGCTTCCTGTGCAGGAAGCCTTCCCTGGGTTTGTGAGTGGAGGAGGCCACTTGTGTCCCCACTGCCCCCCACTTCTCATGTGCATTGCTTTGTAGTGTGTCCTATATAGCTCCTGGTTCTGCGTTCCCCGGCTAGGTGATATTTTGGCTCTCAGTTCCATTCCTGGCTCAGGGAAGATAGAGAATGAATCTGAGATGGAGAATGCCATTTAAAATTTTTTTCACTCCATCTCTGGTTCCCTCCTTGTAGGCATGTCCACCTGTTAGTAAAAGGGAGGAAGTAAAGTGGTCTTCCAACTCCAGAGGGGGCTGGGAATACCAAAGGTCCAGGGCCTCAAGATTTTCAACACAAGCTTGGGTTTATGTCTCCCTAGGTCCCTTCTTTGTACTATCTTTGCTGCTGCCTAGGAATTCTGACTGGGGATCTCTGCTATCCAAGGGGTGGCCCCACATATGTCTAATTAGACTTGTGCACATCTCGCTTTTTGGAATTGCCATGCCCACCTGATATGAGGAAGGTCTGGGTCTTAGGTTACTTTGCTCCATGCCTGAGCAGACCTTCCTTGTTATAGATCTGAGCATGTCTTGGTTTTCTTATAGTTACAGGCAAATTGTATTATGACTCTGTAATCAAAATCATATGAAGAACTAGACAATTTTTAGTTTGCCATAAAGACATTAGTTGGTTTAAACTATATTTCAAGAATTGTCTCTTTGAACAGTTTTTACTGAAAATTTTTATTTTATTTATTCAGTGTGTGTGTGTGTGTGTGTGTGTGTGTGTGTGTGTGTGTG